>JACEFZ010010558.1:277500-355000 GCA_014155875.1 Cepaea nemoralis | reverse complement strand
GTTTAGACAGATATCAAGAAAATGCTTGACAAGATCCTAGTCAGAATGTTGTCTATGGATTTGGACTGGCTTTGACAGTTATTGATTATTTCTTCGGGAAGCAAGTAGTGAAACGATGAAATCACTGTGATGATGTAGATGACAGTTTTCTAGAGCTGTGTACAATTATCACTGCCATCTTAAACTCGCACCGGGCACGCGAGGCAGAGTGGACTGCATGGTCATCATGTAACATGTCAAGATGCGAGAGCATATCATCCCAGTGGTAAGTAACAGATAACGGATTAGTAGACGAGTGTATACGTGATAGCAATCACAACTGGTGAAGCTAACAATCTGCTATAACTCATCAATTATCATCACGTGTCATCTCAGCAGTGAAGGCTAACGGAGGTCAATCACCAACACCTACAATCTCAATCATTCCTCGCACATTCTTCTAGACCAGACCCTGGCCATTGTTTGATGTTAACTCAGTTAAAGACCCGAACGATGATCCTGTCGTGTCAAATACTTAACGGATAAAATACAAATGTATGTATGTTTGTATGCAAGTATGTACCTTTATAGTTCAATAATTTTGACAATGAACACACAATTAGGGCTCAAAGCACTCAAAGCAGTAGAGATGTAGATGCACAGAAGAATATGTGTAATCTGGTGCAGACAAAGCACTCATATAGATTCAAAGAGAAGTTGAGAGTGAAAAGAGCAGTGCTGCAAGAAAAATAAATGGGCAAGTCAATTATTTTCACCACATTAAAAGATCTTTGGCATGTCGTGTTAAAAATAGACAAAAACATTTCCTTGAAGCCTTTCTTTTCCAGATAAGTATGACAACTATCGGGTACCCATTTGTAGTAGTTGGTTTGAACCCAAAAGCGTACATATCAGAAATAATAAGATTGCCATAGCTGGGCATTAAACCCGGACCATAGGCGTAAAGAGCAAACGCACTAACAACTATACCACGTCAGATTACTTATGTGACATACACGTAATTATGGCAAATATCATGCATGTCTAACCTCTGGCTTGCATTGCTTGCCCGATCTATGTACCCAATCGAGACTATCTTCCAATACTGCACATTTTTATTTTATAATTATTTTGTATGCCATCGCCTGTAAACTTATATTGCTGAATTTTAATAATAAATCTTGAACAAACGAATTAACTACATTTTTGATGGATCATACTCTAAGTTGCCTAAAGTATGAAAGGTCGACTTTATAGCGCTATATTATACACCATTTGGCTCTCTCTCTCTCTCTCTCTCTCTCTCTCTCTCTCTCTCTCTCTCTCTCTCTCTCTCTCTCTCTCTCTCTCTCTCTCTATCTATCTATCTATCTATCTATCTATCTCCCCTTCCACAGAACGGCAAATTCTGCTGCCAAATTCTTTGTACAAAGCACGAACTCTTATCTCCAGTGATGACCCCAATAAATATACGGACAGACTGCACTGGCGGTCTGAACGACCAAGTCCGTGGAACAAACCCAGGACCTTCCGAGCGCGACCATCCTCTCATCGAGCAATGCACAAATATCTAACATTCTGCCCTCAGCTTCAACATTGATACTAAACTTTACTGTAATGATAGAAAAGTAATTTGATACACGTTACATTAGGTCATTAACACGTATCTTGCAGATCAGGTGTACACGCGTGATTTTACTTTCATGTGTAAAGTTGACATAGAATGCAAATCCACTTTAAATTTTAAACACATTGACAATATTAGTAACGGCATGAAGGTATAGATTACATTCTGTCCTGTATAAAGTCACAACCGCAGACATGAAAACAGGTAAAGGTAGACCCGTAGGGGATCCATTTATCCAACACAATCAGCCAAAGATTTATTTCCGACCAAGAATAAGCAATAAAAGCCATGGATTACGTGAAACACATTATAATTAATAAAACAACGAAGGGTACTGATACAGACAGGAGCAGAAACTGATAACAGCATGATAAAGTATAAATCTTTAACACGAGAAATAAGAAAAACACAAGAAACGACAAAATCTAAAATCTAAAATATGAAAATTGTTGTATTAGATTAGAGCAATATCATAAGAATGGAAGAGATTATGAAAGGTTCAAAGAAATGAAGTTATTGATAAGAAATGTTGAACCTCAATTAAATGTTATCTGTGACAAGTTGGGAAATACCCTAACCGAAACTAGAAAAATTTTAGAATGATGGAAGGAATGCTCTAGTGCAGGGGTGGGCTAACTTTTTGTGCGTAGTGTCACATTGACAAATGTAAAGCTTTTGGCGGGCCGCATATATATATATATATATATATATATATATAAATGTCAATTTTGTTTACTGCAACCTATCACAATAAGTAATTATTAAATATTTATAGGTTATTAAGCAGTATAAATAACTAATTATTGCAATTTTATTTTACTTATGGACTTATACATTATATTTGACAATATGGACAACAACTTTTACTAATTTGTTAACAAGATTTTACAACGTGTTATTATAACAACTATTCTTTATTATATAATCAATGGCTTTAATTTAGACACAAACCGATTACACTGTCACTATAATTGCTGATTTCTAATGAGATGTATGTAACTGCTTGCACATTTTGACAATATTCTTGAAATCTGGAGCAAGTTTACTTGTTGAAATTCGCACAAGATAACAATATTGAAATTAATCCAGAGAAACAACAAGAGATTCGAGAGAAATGGCAAAATACAGGACAGAAGGAAATTGTACATGAGGTTATGGAGACACCTATCACATTCAGTGAACTGGAGCTAGCCATATCAAAACTATAAATGAGAAAATCACCAGGAGCTGAAGGTATCTCCAATGAAATGATCAGGAACCTAGGAACAGAGGCCAAAGCAAAGCTGCTACAGATCTTTACTAATACATGGACCTTATGCAGTATTCCACAAGTCTGGAGAGAAGCAATCATGATACCCCTCCTAAAATCTGGGAAAGACAGTTCCATTGCCTCCAGCTACAGACCCATTAGCCTCACCAGTTGTCTCTGCAAAACAATGGAACGCGTCATCAATCACAGACTACAGTGGTACATTGAAAGTGAAAACATCCTTGTGCCACAACATGCTGCCTTTAGGCAGTGCTACTCTACGGAAGATCAGACAACCTACCTCTCCCAAGAAGTTGAGGATGCATTCCAAGAGAAGAAGATGGTCTTCTTCGTCTTCTTCTGCTTCTGCTTCTTCTTCTTCTTCTTCTTCTTCTTCTTCTTCTTCTTCTTCTTCTTCTGCTTCTTCTTCTTCTTCTTCTTCTTCTTCTTCTTCTTCTTCTTCTTCTTCTTCTTCTTCTTCTGCTTCTGCTTCTGCTTCTTCTTCTTCTTCTTCTTCTTCTTCTTCTTCTTCTTCTTCTTCTTCTTCTTCTTCTTCTTCTTCTTCTTCTTCTTCTTCTTCTTCTTCTTCTTCTTCTTCTTCTGCTTCTGCTTCTTCTTCTTCTTCTTCTTCTTCTTCTTCTTCTTCTTCTTCTTCTTCTTCTTCTTCTTCTTCTTCTTCTTCTTCTTCTTCTTCTTCTTCTTCTTCTTCTTCTTCTTCTTCCTCTTCTTCTTCTTCTTCTTCTTCTTCTTCTTCTTCTGCTTCTTCTTCTTTAGCATTCCGAGCCATTGAGGTTCTTTGCTGCAGATACAATCCGTCTCCATTCGTCTCTCTGGTTGACAAAACGCACAATTACAGTTCATAAATAAACATGCATGCCTTGTTTGGCGCTATTAAAAGTAGAAGAAATTAGTAAGGGTGAGACGACGCACTAGACAACATAACTGAACGCTATAGTTAACGGCCGGGATTTGAACTTGTCACCTCCAAATGACGACAGCACCTCGCTCCAGGAATAAGTGCACTTCGACGCATGACCAACTAGACGCACCTAAAACAGGTGTCTTCATTAGCCAGGGCTATCAAAAGCATAGGTAGAAGCAGAGGGAAATGGAACGGAGAAGGGAATACAGAAGATGGAGAAGCCGAAGAAGACAGTAAGAAGAACTATTTTAATTTTCTCTTGTTACATGCCGGTCATTTTGCTCTGTTCTCCAGTGCTCGTTAAGCAATCACTCATTGCTATTTACGCGTCTTTATCAACAAGGCAATTGACAGGCTATTTTTTCAGATGTTTAATTGACAACTAAAAAGCTGACATACCATTTGTCCCTTGTACAATTAACAGCTAAATGAATGACAGCAGTGTCCCGGCGATGACATTAAGAACTACAGTCAGCAATATTTTCTTGATGCTTTAATTAAACAAATAATGTAATTGCTTCCTAAAATTAAAACTCTCGCCCACGTCGTATGAGGGAAAGAAGAATGACGATTTCTAGGTTCGGGTGGAGAATGGTGTCTACTGTCCCATGGGGCAATATGATTACCGACAAAACCAAATGGTTCACTCTTAAAAACTCGGGCCTACAGAGCACCGGCATTACTGTGACAAGCATAGCAAGCTGACACGACGTACAGATGATGAGATAGTCGCATATCCTTTACAGGACATTGCAATCAACTCCGGCATGTTTCCTTGTTTTGTAATTTCTTGGAAAATTTACATTCAAGTAATTTGACATTGCTTTCAGAACGGCACTCATATCATTGTATAAAAATACAGTGCAATGCGGTCTGCTTCCAAGTGTTACGCAGTTGTGTTTCCATCGCGTTTGCGGGATTGCGAACTGCTACCGTAACACCTCCGCCACTGAGCCGGCTAAGACAAGATGATGAGACGATCTTTTAAAGAGGAGAGTCTGGCATATGTTACCACACCATCTAGCATGACGATGGAAGATGAGGCTGTGACGACAGCCTTCCTGAAGCCATATGTTTTGTTTGTGAAGAATCACAGAGAACACTTCGGATATTGGAAGATAGCATGTTCCGAGTTGCTGACACCGTTCGATTCGAGCATGTCGTGGATTTTCTGAGAAATGAAGAGTGGGATAGATTGGCTGTTGCTACCCATCTGGGCGGAGAGTTACTTTATTGAAAGTGATGTGGTGATGGTGCTCTAGGACCAGGTGGAGCGTGTAATTAAGCACATACAATGACCAAATCTAGAGAGACTTATTCATGAGTGATGGCACTAAAAGAATAGAGGAAAAGTCAAGTGGACTTTTATTCAAACCACTACAGTAACTATCAGCATGTGTACTCATCAGTGCCCTTTTGAGGAGAGGGGGTGGGGGTTGGGGCGTTTACGGAGCATGCGTGGGAATGTTCCGGTACAGTGATGTCAATTCTGTAACTAAGCATCTCTCAAGTTACATTAACAACTGGTGAGAAGAATAAAACGTAGTATATAGGAACCGTGGTCGCGAAAAGGCTAGACGCTCGCTTCCCGGTCCGGTGATCTAGGGTTCTATCATCACTGGGACGAAATCTACATTAGACCTAGGCTCCAAGGACGACACAGCCTAAAATGTGTATCAGGAAATGTCCTGGGATTGATACCTGGTCAAATGCAGCCACCTTTGCCTTTGACGTTTATGAGAGGTTCCAGAGTAGACAGGAAACGATGGCGGCAGCGCTTGATCTCGAAGATGCGTACAATAGAGTTCGCTATGATATTGTGATGACCGCACTTATGGAGAAGGGGGTCAATCCCTGGTTGGTGAACTGGATAGCAGCCGTCCTGCATTCTCGTCAGGTTGCTCTCCGTTTGGGCGCATGGACCTCAGAGCCACATATTTTAACCCCACGACTGCCACAGGGATCTGCAATCTCACCGGTGCTCTTTAATGTGTATACGAGCAAGATTGCATACCTAGAAGCACCAGGGGTTGGAAGGATTCTAACATTTGCAGATGATATTCTTGCATACAGGCAGGGGAGAAATAGGGATCAAACAGCCCAGGAGCTACAGGTGACAGTAGATAAAGTGATTGACTGGTGCACTGAAATGAGTGCTGTCATCAATCCGGAAAAGGCGGGGGTGTTGTGGTGCTCTCTGGACAACAGGATTGTGAGAGATGATACCCCAAGCCTCACGATAGATGGTAGAAGCGTCAACAGAGAGAACAAACTGAAGTATCTGGGAATCACATTTGACAGGAGTCTGTCCTTCAAGGACCATGTGGAGACGGTTGTGACAAGATCTCAAAAGGGACTCAATGCACTTAAAACTATGGCTGCAATGGACACAGAGCAGAGAATGCTCTTCACACTATACCAGCACTTGATCCTCTCAGTGATTGATTATGGACTAGAACTGCTCACTGTCTCAAAGAGTCAGCTGGTGAAATTAGAGCGCATACAGAATGAAGCGATGCGGGTCATTCTGTGATGCACCAGAGACACTCCAGTAGTGTGTATGCGTTACATCCTTGGTCTGCCTACTGTTGCTGGTAGGCACAAGGTGATGCAAGCGAAGGCATACCTCAGAGTAGCTGCAGACACAGATCATCCGTTGCATGAGGCGCTGGACGTAGTTAAGGGTCAGAGATTGATAAGAGGGAAATCATGGATGGCTCAGGCGGAGGATACGATCAGACAGGTGTGCCCCTTAGAGAACATCAGGCGAGGAGAGGAGTGGGTCAGAGTGCCAGCCGTGCAGTCAGACTTGTGCAGAGTTGTAATAACATTGAGCCAGGAGTGCAGGGAGTGGCCAGCAGGGGCCACGGAAGTGGAAATTCAGCAACTAATTCAGGAAAGTTCTCGCCCGGGTGATGTGATTATCTACACGGATGGGTCAGTGTTGAGAGGTAGGAGAAGTCCCTGGGGATTCTTGGCAAAAAGCTAATGGTCGGCGTTTGGTGCAGGAGAGCCTGGCGTATGATGACACTACATCTAGCTTAAGAATGGAGGTGGAGGCGGTCAGTGCAGCTTTCCGCTGGATAGAAAACACGATACATACACACATTGTGATTGTAACTGACTCAGAAAGCATGCTGAGAAGGGTGAGAACAGGCAAGCTTCGTGCAGAGTGGCTTGCTTCGCTTCGGAGGTCACGGGTAGCAAGCATCACCTGGATCTTTTCTCCTGGGCATGCCGGTGTGCTGGGGAATGAACAAGCGGGCAGATTGGCTGGCTCGGCAAATCTTGGTGGAGTATTGATGCATGACAAGGCAGACGTGGTTGCGGCCGTGTGGGAGCACGTGTACACCTCTGAGGAGCAGATGGATCACCATAGTCTGGTAAGAATGAGACAGCGAGGTGTGACGAGGGGATCTGGCCGACGCTCGGCGCTCAGAGGAAAGGCGAGACGGACATATAATCAGATTGCTACTGGAACTTTAGTGTTGGAACTCTTCGCTGGCTGCTGGGGATGGGGACGGAGCGCTTATGGGAATGTCCCGAATGCTGTGATGTCGGTTCCTAAATCAATCAATCAATCAATCAATCAATGTCCTGGGAGATAAAGGCGACCGACGTGATTCTGACCACATCATCCACCGAGTGCGGATTGGTTGATAAAATATGGGTACGGTATCACATCCCTAATGTGTCTGTAGGAGCATAACACGATCATTTGTCTTTACTTGTGATGAAAGAAACAGCTAAACCACTTCACAAAGCTGAACTAGTGTCGAGGCTCATGAATATAGCCTGCGAACATGTGTTCAGTTGGGCAGTGGATTGTTTGGTTTGTTGGTTGATTGACTGATGGATCCTCTGTACGCCTGAAATGGGTACCAGGAAATGTAATGGTAAGGGAAGGTGGATGGGTGATACTGATCACATCACCTTTATAGTGCATGTCATAATGCTAAGTGCTCTGCCAGCTGGCGTAGGCATTCATGTTTCTCCACTGATCTCGGTCTTTGGTGTTCTGGATCAGCTCTGCTGATGCTATTCCTCCATACCACTGTCGTAATCCATCAATCATAATTTCTCTTGGTCTGCCTCTCTTTTCCTCGATCTTTCCAATTGCCACAATGTTCGCCAATGCCTCTCTTCTCATCACATAACCAAAGAAAGCTGTTTGTATCTTTGTTATTGATGTATTTAATGACATAGTTTCATTAGCCTCTTTCAAGTAATCGCTGTTAGTTACTCTGGCAGTCCAAGGAATTCGCAAAATTCATCTCAGGAACCACATGTACGTTTCTTCCAAATTCTCCCTGAATTGTTCATTTACATTCCAAGATTCATTGCCATACAGCAAAACAGGTTCTATATAGCATTTCAGTACTCTACTTCTTACATTCAATGATAGTGACTTACTGCATAAGATACTATTTATTTTCTGAAATGCATCTCTTGATTTCCCTATTCTGTTCTTAATCTTTGTTGTGCATCTTCCAACTGTCATTTCGTTGCACTCTTTGTTACTGTCATGTCCAACAATTGTTGTAGGTCTTTTGTATTATCCGCCACCAATACTGTGTTATCCGCATAGAGTACATTGTTTATATTATAACATCCGATTAGTATTCCCGGCTTCTCTTTGATCTCTCTCATTATTACTTCACTATAGAGGGAGAAGAGATCTGGTGACAAAACACATTCCTGTCGTAATTCTGGCTTTATTTATTAATAACTGCCCTCTTTATTTCCCATTTTAATTGCTGTTACTTGGCGCAAGTAAATTTTCTTTATTATTCTGAGATCTGTTCCACCATCCAACATTTAAATCAGTTCCCATGCTTTATTTTATCAAATGCCTTGGTATAATCTATGAAGCACAAATATATACCGTTCTGCCTCTCTATTTACCTTTCTATTAGTGTTCTTAATGTGAATATTCCATTGTATGTACCCTTTGCTTCCACAAATTCATACTGATCTTCAATCTTTCTTGTCCTTCTCATTCTAATTCTAAGTAGAAGCTTAGTAAAAAGGTTTATGAGGTTAATAGCATGAACATCTTCACATAAAGTTGCTCATGGTCTTTTTGGTATAACTATAACTACAGATTTTTAGTATATTACTCGGTAAATATCCACTGCTGTAAATATAATTCAGCATTTTGGTTATATCTACTCCACATTATCCCAGTACTTATAGATCTTCTGTTGTAGTTCCATCTGTCCCAGCTGTTTTTACTTTCTTCATAGTTTGAGAGCCTCAGCGATTTCTTCTTTTAGAATAGGTGGGCTTACTAAGTTACTTTCTTTTGTTAATTCTTCCCTATCTCCATCATCAATAAATGAATCAAACAGGTGCCGAGTCCACGATGAAGATGAATGGATCTCCAACACTATCTGTCTCTCGCCCTGACTGTACATTCTGTCATATTGATGTTCGTCCATCTTTTGATGTCATCTTCTCACTTATATCGTTGTCTACCTCCTGCTCTCTTGCCCTAAACCTTGCCCTCAGGTATGATTTTTATAAGAGTATTATGTCTTTTTAACGTGGCCGAAATATTTTCCGTGCCTCGTTTTTTTTTATTTCTTTCAACAATTCTCTTTTTATTCCCAGTTTTTCTATTACCTATATATTTTATTGTTGTTGTTTGCATGAAATACGATATATTCTTCTGTATATTCACATCTCCAGGGCCTCTATTCAACTTTATAGTTCCTTGTTCAATGTCCAGGCTTGCCCGCTTTACAGTAGCGTTGAATATACGTAACATTTGATAATTCTCATTTTTAACGTGTTGTTAATCTGTCTAGATCAGTGGTTCTCAACCGGTGTGGAATTCCCCTCCCCCTTCCCTCCTGGGGGGAATTTTAGGGTTTCCAGTGTTGGGGAGGGGGGGGGGGGGGGATTAAGATTATTTCAAGATCGCGTTAATACAAGAACCGATTACTTGATATTGTTTTTCCTTCCATACTTTACGGTTCTGTACTATTCACCCTTCTGAAATTTAGTTTTATAACGTAAGCAGACCTGCACATCACGTTTTATGTAGACGTCTAGACTTGTTCTAGTATGTGTTATTAGATTTAGCTTCCATGTTTACGTATACTGTGTAGGGGAGGGTGGGGAGGGGGAATTTATAGGGAGGAAATATGAAAGGTGGGGGGGGGGGTGATATTTTGAACATATGATGAAGGGGTTATGGGCCAAAAGTTGAGAACCACTGCTCTAGATGTTAATACTGATTCCATGCTGCTGAAAGCATTTTCGGTTATTCCTATTATCTGTTTTATTTCTATTTCACTTCTGCCATCACCTATTATTACATGTCCAAGATAGCATAAACTTGTTACGTTTTCTAGTTTCTCCCCGTTTACTGTATTGTTCATTGATGGCAATTCCATTCCACAGCTAATTATCATAGTTTTCATTTTTTGAATGTTATTATCTAAGCCACATTCTGCACTATGCCTGTGTACTTGTTCCACAAAGATTTAACTCTTGCTCGCTTTCCGTTAGTAACACGGTATCGTCAACATATCTAACTTTGTTATTTATGATTCTTTCATTGATGTTAAGTCCAGGCAGTTCGACTTGTTTAAAAATTATGTCTGTGTACAGCCTGAGGATCTTGGGGACAACACACATCCCTGGCGTACTCCTCTTTGTATCTCTATGATCGAGGATTAATTATTTCCGCATCTAATTGACGCCACGTGTTCCCAGTACACTTTACTAATAAGTATGATGTCCATTCCGTCTACTCCTATATATTGAAGACATGTAATTAGTCGCTCATGTTGTACTCTATCAAAACCTTTCTTGTAGTATCTATCATATAATTATCTTATATACTCACTCCACCTCTTCATTATAGTACATTCCGCCAATAATATCTTTCATGTTTTTTATTTCAAACACTCTGTATTTTCTCTTATATTTCTTAGCGTGAGCTCACTGATTCGCCTGCTCATATTTTTTTTTTAAAAATCGTTAATCGTTTAACACATTTATTTTTCGTTTACACATGTATGCCTTTTTTCTTCATTTATCGTACAAGGGGAAGTCAATAAGTAAGTCACAAAAGGCTGTAGAAAAATAACTAAATATACAACGACTTGAAACAAGTTTATTTTTATAAATACATTGTCTCTTTATTTCTCAAGTTAATCTCCACCATCATTGATGCAGATATCCCATCTTTTTATCAGTTCTCCCAAAACGGCTGCATAGAAATGCGTGCTCTGTTTTCTAAACCATGTTTTCACTTCACATTCAATTCGGCGTCATCCGCAAAATGTCTTCCGTCAAGGTGCGTTGTCAGTGTACGCTGAACCACGTGAACACCCTGTTGCAGATACTACAGAATTCACATTGTCACCTTTCTTCATGAATTGGTTAAAGGCACTCCTTGACAATCCCAGAACGCTGTTAGCATAACCTTCCCTGCTGATGACGCAAACTTGGATTTTTGGACACAAGGCGAAGAAGGATGTTTCAATTGCACTGAAGCACGCTTTGATTCGAGTTGGTAGTCAGCATAAACAGGAAGCTTGCGAATGAATTATAATCCTTATGAATGTCCTTTGCAGGCAGTCATGTTGCCCACAAAACAACACACATTTGATCAGCACGTTTGTAACAGCACGCGCAACAGCACGTTGATCTTTGATTGTATTGGCATAACATAGAACGAGAAGGAAATACAACAGTGACACGCACACACGTAACATACCTCTCTACAGTAACTGCAATGATTAGCCAGACAGACAGGTCGCTGGAGACATAGCCAAAGGCCACAGTTAGTTTGCAAATCCAGTTTCCTGACTCTTGATAATCGAAGCCCATTAGCTCAACTATCCAAATTCGTAATAGTCCGTTGTACAACACTAAAGTATCGATCACTGCAAGTACAGCTGCAAATAAGAGCAAAAATAGATATACGGTACTGTAATTTGAGATATAAAATGTACCCAAGGGGGTGAAGCGATATTACTTTAATTATATTTGCTAGACACTCACCTTCCTACCCGGTCGTTATGGGTTCGAGTCCGTATAAAGAGATTTTTTTTTTTTTTAAAATTGAATATAGTTCCTAGGTCGAGCCAGCCTAAGATAGGTCAATCAATCATGTGCCATGCGGGAAAGCGTGGGCGGTCATGACTCATGACTCGCCATTTCACTCGATCACCAGAGTCGTGGATCAGTTCAGTGTTTCTGTCTCGTCCATGCCATATGGCCAAGCCATCCAGGTATTTTCTTCTCGGTCTTCCTCTTGGTCTGTTCACTTCGATCTTGCCAGTTGTCACTAAGTTCTCTAATCCATTTCTTCTCATAACAAAAATTTTGACTGTCTACGTCTAATTTCTCTAATCAATTTATGATTTTCATTTGTCTCCTGTATTACTTGGTCTTTTCTTTGGTTTTTTCTGTCTGTCCATGGTATTCTTTGCATTTTCCTCAGAAACCACAATTCTGCAGCATTTCTGCATTTCTAAGAAAGGTACCACGGAATATATTTGGGACGTAAAGATTACCGGCGTGATATTGACCAGATCATACAAAGGTGCCGATTGGTCTATAATTATGTGGATTACCATCATATGCTCAGTGCGCCTTAAGACCTGTAAGAGGATCCTATACTTTACATACTACTATTATGCTTTACATATTCTTTCCAATAATAAATTACCATTTATAAGTTCTGTACTTCTTTCTGCTTAAACGGTATCATCGCCATCATCATCATCATGAGACAACTACCAGGTCTGTTGCAGAATATCATGTTCACCCCATCCGCAGAAAATATTCCCCATCCTTTGCCTGTTTTCGTGTCTCGTGTAATTTAATGCCCAAGGTGTTTCCCTATCATCAAAAGCGGTTTCCTTGTTTCTGTCCCTGTATCTTTTTTACTTTATCAAGAAAATTGAAATGTTTTGGTCATTTTAAACGCCATGACAGTTTGGAGAGAACAATCACGGAGGGGCATATGACCGAGAAGAGAGGAAGAGGAAGGCCAAAGAGAAGATGGGTGCAGGATGTGGCAGATGATCTGCAGATGGGTGTATCGGACGCGGGACATCTTGCTTATGACCGGGAAGTTTTCCGGAAGGTTGTTATGGGAACGAGGTTCAGCAAGGGGCATGCTACGGAATGAATGAATGAATGAATGAACGAACGAACGAACGAATGAACGAATGAATGAATGAATGAATGAATGAATGAATGAATGAAGGGGAAGAGTCCGCCTAGGTAATGACTCCCTGGCGTTTTTCTCTTGTAGTCCGTTGGCACATCCGCCGCCGAGACGTTTATCTCACTTATCCCACATTGACATGGTTATGTATGTCTACCCATAAACCCTACATCCCTCAAGGAGTCGAACATTGTGCACCCTGTGTATCTGCCAAAATTATCGCTGCACCTTAAGTGACCATGGGAAAGCCAGACTTTTCCCCTCGCCATGTGCCTCTGCTCCCACCCCAACCACGGTGACTAGCTATGACGTAATACACATTGTTGCAGCCATGCTGTCTTCTTCGTACCCCGTTGATAGCTTAAGTTACTGCCCTTCTACACGCGCCCGGTGGAAGGCAACTCTTTCTCTGGACTAATTCTATTGCGGGCTTGAGCCCTCCTGACTCAGCCTCTGCTGCTGTACGTTTGGCTGCAAGAGTTTGACTTTGGATGATAATTGCGGTGGAAAGATAATTTCATTTCAGCACTGTGGACATGGTTTGAATCCGCATTGAGTTAATTTTGTAAACGCCTCGGATTACCAGGTTTAAACAAAAAGTTACCTGTATGTCCTTTACAGGACGAAGTAGTCCAACCCATCATTTTTTGCTGTTCGTGATTCCTGGGCAAGTTTACGTTCAGTAGTTTGCCATTGCTTTCTGAACAGCCGGCACCCGTACCATTTCATAAACTACCGACACTTTTGTGTTTCGAACGCTGGTATACAAGGTTTCGAGATGCGCCAGTAACCTCTTCGCCACGGAGCAGACTGCTACCAGGTTAACCCAGCCTAGAAAGGGTACCAAGAAATTTCTTGAGAAGTAAAGGCGACCGGCATGATATTGACCAATATCTCCCACTATTAGTCTAGTAAATGTGGATCTAGCACCAAATTTCCAATGCAACATTCGGCGTGCAAAAGCGTAATTGACGTTTACACTAAATAAATGCGGGATCCCACTCTAGTCGATTCAACCGTT
Source organism: Cepaea nemoralis (assembly GCA_014155875.1). NCBI lineage: Eukaryota > Metazoa > Mollusca > Gastropoda > Stylommatophora > Helicidae > Cepaea > Cepaea nemoralis. Next base: position 341,009 of record JACEFZ010010558.1, on the reverse strand, counting down.
TCTTCACTTTTATTTCGGGAGTCTTCCTCGGACAATCCGCTTACACAGTTCTCAAATCGCAGTTCCCAAGATAAATCTCAAATGACGATCCATATTTTAGCTACACGTTTAGAAGCTGTAGAGCTTAGACATAATAGAAACCTCAACAGCCCTTGACTGATATGCCACTGTATGTATCTCAACTCCACTTAAAGTTCGGTTGTAATGATTTCTATGCTGACATTGTATACGTCTCGTGGGTTATTAAATATACTCAACAATAATATATGTCAATGCCTGGCTATCACGTATAACTAAACACAAGGAAGGAAAATGAATTGCTACATTCTGTTTCAGATCGGGATATGTGGCAGTGTGTGATCTTTTTTGTTTTTCGCTGGCATTGGTTCGTTTGTTAATGCTACATTTAAAGGAATAAATCATTCTACTATTTCTATAATGTAAGAAATGTGCCATGGTATTTATATCATACTAAATGAAATGCATTAATTCTTAAATAAGTAAGTAAAGAAAAGAAACCACTTACATGCCTTACGGCACATTGGACATGTGGAAGTAAACCCACCGAAGGCAGGGTCGACTAAGGTGCTCAGGCCAGTTTTAAATATCCCTCTCAAAGAGGACTTATATTTATCATCAGGTCGGCAGACGGGCGCTTATCCACTACACTATCGCGGCTCCATATTTCTTGAATGGCATCATTATTTTGTGCTTGCGTGACTAAAGACTGTTAAAGTAGAAATTGCCCATTTCAAGAAGCATAACTCTCTGGGAATCAGTGTTACTACTTGGTCGTAATCAATCTGACTGACTTTCTAGAACTGACGTCGTATTTCCTTGCTTCCGTTTGGTCATACAATAACGTTTTTTTTTACATTGTTTGTGGTTTCACTTCCATATAGGCGTGAGGATGGGAATAAAATCTCGAGATCATCTTCTATGTGCATACAAATATATTGCTAGACCCATAAACATTGAGAACCACGCACGATGAACAAATCATTCCATATTTTATCATGCAAATCCTTTAATTAATGTGTGTTTGTGTGTTTGTTTTTGCTTACTGCCTCATTCCTACTAATGATGATGTGTGTCAGGTAATATTATCCCCCCATTGTCCCGAAGCAGAAACCTCATATGGGCATGTGCTATGATATGATATGTGATATGATATGATATATGATATGATATGATATGATATGATATGATATGATATGATCATATTTCCTATAATTGACACATTATCACTATGTTCATCTGCTTCTGGTCTAGTTTTTGCTCATAATAAATTGTTCCTGAATCTCTTTTGGAATCAGTATGTAGTCTATTTTCCACGTATATAACCGTGGAGGATAGTATTTGAGCCAGGTGTTACCTATTACCATTTCATGGAATTCTGTCCATGCTATTAATCTGTAAACCCTCTCATTCCTATCACCTAGGATATAGCCACCAGTCACACCACTCACCTTTTCGTTGCCTGCTTTGTCATTTCAAAATTGTTACACTGGTCCATGGTCATGTCAAATTCGTTATAAAATATATCTATATCTTCTTCTTTACAGTCTGCTGCTGCTGACGCATATAGTTGTATTATGTTAATATTAACAAATTTGACATGGCGTTTCACTAATAATACTCTATCTGAGATTTTCCAAAATCATTTAACTGTCCTAACTCTCAATTGATCCTAAAGTATGCAAATTCCCCCTTTCAGTCCTTCCATCCTCAGTAAATAATTATACGCTATTCTAAATATTTTCTCCTGCACCTGGCCTCACGTTTCACTAATCCCCAATATATGTTTCTTCATTCTTTCTACTTATTTCTCGATATTATCTAATTTTCCATTCTATAGGGTGTATTGCTAATGACTATGCAGTGTTGGAAAATATTGCTGGTCCAAGTTTTGTATTCACCCTCTGTAAAGTTCATGCAACATAATAGGTAAATACAAAACTTAGACCGGCAATATTTTCAGACACTGCACATTCATTAAAAATACCCACTGTAGCTAAGTTTCTGATATTCCGGTTGTCCCCGAACATTTAGTGTATTTTTAACATTTAATTTACATACAGTTGCTAGACGTCGAAGAGACTCCACTAGAATCCCCATTATTGTTGATATCGTTATCGATTTCGTTTACAGGCGTAATTTCCATGGAGAAATACAGCAGTGGTTTCCCCTTGCCTTCCGCGGTTATATCGTTACTCCATACTGTCTAAAAGAAGACCGCAGCAACTGCGGGGACGCAGGTGAGCACCAGGCCGTTATTATGGCTTGCGCGTCTCGCGATCGTCTGGCAACGAGTCGAGAGTGTTGCTGCAGCGAGAACACCATGCACCAATAGCACGTGGGACAACGGATACCACGCAACTGGTCCGACATGACACTGATGTTGGACAACTGGATGTCTTCATCCGACATACGGGACTTCGCGCTGGAGATAACAGCCAGCGAACACAAGCAAGCAACATGCGGGAGGGGGAGGAGAGGTATGTAGGCGCCTCTTACATACCGATAGCCACGTCATAGAGTTTTGATGTATTTTATAAAGATAGTAGCCCTACCAACCAACTCTCCTCCTCTCAGTGACCACCGCCTGTGTTGGTCCACGGCTGTTTGTTTAACATATTCACAGGTAATCCCTAGACGACATATTTAGAGGCTACTCCGCCACCCGGTGGACGCGCCCAGTAGAAGAGCAGGCTATATTTAAATACACAGAAGCAACGAACAATAACAATATGGTGCACGATTTATTTGTGTGACATACTTTACTGCATCTCGTCAGGAGGTGCATACTGCAGAGTTACATAACATATGAAGTGAATAAATGAATATTTCTTCAGCTGAAACAAAACACAGTTCTAATGTGGAGCATCTGTTATCCCCACGGCAATTCAAATATAACACTTACAGAATCAGTATTGTTTGTGGCTTCTGTGTTTAGATTCACTAAGTAAATGTATTACTTTTAATAATTCAATACATTTTAATAAAGTGAATGGCATGAAACAACAGTTAACGTGGCATATTAAAACATAATATTCTGATTTTCTTTTTCCCGTCCCGTCAATCTTAAAGCGAAATTGCCAGCATTGTTGTATCTGTTGACCATTAACAGATGATGATGTAAAGCCTTACTTGACTTATACACCAAATAAATTATAAATTAACGATATCCAGAATTGTTCAAACTCATCAGACGGAGGACGGAACTATGCGTCAAGTCTGGCGGGAATCATTGCAATTGTCGAGTTATAGCAAGCCAATGTTTAACTTTCTAGGGGTCATATTGATAGATTATGTGAAGCAAGCAGTGGGAACTTTTCAAAGGCTACAGAAATGTTAACAAAATTCAACCCCTTTGTCTCACAGCATTTCAGTACAATAACAACATCTCAACCTGACAAAAAGGCACTTATCTCATTACTTAAGACATGTTTTGCCAAATTAAATCACATCTATTTTAGTACATTCATGCAATCAATAATCATGGAGTTTGTATCGTCAACGAAATATTTTTCTATAATTCCCGACTACATGTCAGATATCAAAACATTAAACTGACAGCGGCTGTTATTAGAATTGGAAATATTAACAAATATGGTTCGAGAATAATTTTTGGGTTTTATCCAGTTTCAGAGACACTACGTAGGAAGGAATATGTAATTATCTTCCAAGTGAGCTCTTAACACATTATAAATTGGATGTTCAAGATATGCGTGGGCTGAGGAATGATAATGGGACAAATATGCGCGATAAACATTAGGACTTGCAGAGAAAACTAGGAACATAAATCAAGGAGCCTTGTTTCTACCGTGTACATCCCAATCATTAAAATTAGTTGTATGTGATGCTGACAAAGTATCATTTGAGAAAGCTAATGTTTAAAACATTATCCAGGAATTGAACACACGTTTTTCTGCATCCCTATACAGTTGGGACATAGTAAAGCATAATATTAGGGACGTTCATTAAAAACCCGCTCCGATGGCTTTATTACAAAAGCATGAAAGAAACATTAACAGGTGTGGTAGAATTAAACAAAGCATTCATTTTGAATGAATTATGCACCATGGGTTGGTCAGAATAAGTCACCGTAGACGCATCGTGGAGAATGGCGTGCATCTATTCACATGTCACGGGTAGCGAGCATTCGCTTGACCTTTTCTCCAGGACACTCTGGTGTGGTTGGAAATGAGCAGGCAGACAGATTGGCTAGTGCCGCATCATTAAGGGGTGATTTGATGTATGATAGGGCAGATGTGGTGAAAGCCCTTTGGGAGAATGCGAATAATGCAGAACAGATAGACTATCATGGTCTGGAGAGAATGCAACAGGAGGGGGTTGGTCGGAGAATCTGGTCGACAGTCGTCATTTAAAGGTAAAGCAAGACGAACATATAATCCGATTACAACGGGCAATATTAGTATTGGAACTCTTCTCTGGCTGATGAAGATAAGAACTGAGCGCCTTATGGGAATGCCGCGAGTGCAGTGATATTGGTTCCTGACACATCTCAACAAACAAGGGAAGATGCATGGTAGTTTGTTAATTACATGTATTAATGTAACTATGTTTCATGTGTGCACACGCCTATAAAGGTCTGATTGTATTTCTTAGTATGTACTGTCAGTATCGAAATCATTAAAACTTGTGTAATCCATTGAACTACTGAAGTCGAGATACATAAGGTGACATATCGACCGCAGGGCCTGCTGAGGTTTCTGTTATGCTTAAGTTCGACAGATTCTGCAAAGGCAGCCAATGGAAGAATCGACATTTAAGGTTTATTCCGGGAACAGGGATTTGAGAACTGTGTAAGCGGATTGAAGAGGAAGAGTCCTAAAATAATACTCGATGAAATGGCTGAGCTGGCTGAAAAAGAATCCCACATGTAGCACAAAGGTTTGAATTTTAGAGTCGATTGGAAGAAGGCCCCTGTCGCAATGTCCATCTTTGGAGGAATTTCGAATACAATATGTGTGTGAGAACGTATTATAATAAAGTTTAGTTGATTGTAACTGAGTTAAAAATCGACACCACAGCACTTGTGAAATTGCAATAGTGGCATGACTCATCTTGCTCAGTCAGCGAAATCCTGATACTAATATACCATTTGCAATCTCGTTATGTGTCCGTCTGGTCTTTCCTCTGAGTTCTGAGTGTCGGCCAGATCCTGTGATCACTCTCTAGGGAACCATTCTCTCCAGACCGTGATGATTTATCTGCTCGCCCACATTATACACAAGATCCCACAGGGTCCTGACCACATCTGCATTTAACATGCACCAATACTCCACCCAACAATGCAGAACCAGTTAAAATGACCGTTTGCATGTTTTTAACCACGCCATCGTGTCCTAGGCAAAAGATCTTTGATTGTTTTCTAAAAATTCAATCATACCACTATACACGAAGCATGCCTGTCTTCGCCCATCTTAACATGCTCTGTGAGTCAGGCGTATAATGTGTTTGTCCCTCTGCCAGAAGAACGTTGTAGTGACTGCCTCCATCTCCATTCTCAGACTACATGTTGTGTTATATGTCAGGTTTTCCTGCACTAAACACCGAGCATTAACCTTGACTGTGACACCTCAATCTCCCCAATGATTAGACACTATTGAATGAATAATAGTCACCAAGATCAACGACACAGCTGAAGTGTTGGGCATAAAGATATATCATATAAATAACAGTTCCATATCCTTTACATGACGGAGCAGCCAACTGCAGAATTTTTTGGCTGTTCTTGATTCCCGGGCAAGTTATGTTCAGTAGTTTGCCATTGCTTTCTGAACACCTGGCACCCATACCATTTAATAAAAAACCAACGCAATGCGGCTTGTTGCTAAATCGCACACAAGTATGTTTCGAACGCGGTATGCGGGATTAAGAAATGCATCTGTAACTCCTTCACAACAAACAGATGCTGCTAATTGGGGGAACACACACACACAAACACGCACACACACAAACACACACGCACACACACACTCTTACACACACTTACACTCTCTCACGCACCTACACACACATACACACCTACACACATACACACCTACACACATACACACATAAACACATAAACACATACAGATGCACACATATATACTTACACACACATACACCACACATACACACACACATACACACACACTCATACACATACACACTCATACACACACACATACACACACAAATAACGTACGGATTAATATCGAGGAAGGTAAGCATGGCCGAATGTATAAGAGCGCTCGTTCTTAAACATCCGGTGCACTGATGCCCTAAACCATTCAGTTGGACTAAAATGTCGACTTCTCGTCGTTGACTTTGGCACGTAAATTACAAGTACCTTTAAAGTACGAGTGGGTTCGTCTGATGATGAGGGACACTGGTAACACGCAAAGCTAATACACACGCTAAAATCAGTCCAGTACACTAGTAGAGATAATACATGTATGGACTACACTTGAGTTCAAAGTGAGCGAAGGCAAACAACAAATATCAAGGGCAAATCATTTGAACCTGAGGTGGGGGAGGGTATCCGTGGTGAAGTTGTTAAGATATCTGCTCTTTTTCTGAAGGCCTTGGATTCGTTTATGGACTGCATCATTCTGATCTTGAGTCTAATATTCTCGGAGACCCCTGGAAGTCGTCCCTGAAGCTACGGAGTTCGTGTTCTGTTAGACCCTTTCGGCAGGCCGCTCTGCAGAAAGAGACCGAGCCATATGGGATAAAACATGGTGTAATGAAGTGTAGACTTTAACCTCCCTTTAAACCTTTAAACGAATGAACCACTACTGATGTTCTGTTATCAAATAATTACCGAAGAAGCTCATGTGAAACTGAAACGCGATCAAAGATTGACGATTTAAATACAAAAGGCGTGTCAAGAGAAACGATCATTCCTAAAAATAAAGTAATATGAATACGGAACTCTTGAAGCGACTAAACACTACGCATATCTGACATGAGCGTGAGCTGGAAACAAAGGATGAAAAGAATTTGGAAGCCTTTGAGACGTAGTTTTATCCGGGGATGAAAAGAACAATCTGGGCAGAAAAAAGATCAAAATGAACAAAACATCTTAAAAGACATCGAAGAAACGTAGCTACGCAGTTTCATGTTAATCCGTGGATAGAATTTCATCGAATGGAATTTTTCATAACATAATGTTATAATTTCGGTTTTATTGGTAATATACTTATCAACATCACGTGCCTTGCCGACTGGGAGTTCGTATCCTGCTATCTCCAGTGGCATGTATTAATTCGTGTACATGACACAAAATTGTCAATAGTTTTTCTCTCGTTGTCTTTCTCTGTCTCTCTTACCACAAATTGTCCCAGTTTTCACAGCATATTCCAGTCTTTGTCTGCTCAAATATTATGACTGTCACTTTCTGAACTTTGTGAGAAGCCGTCTCTGTATCGTAGCCTCTCTCAAATCATTTACATTTCTCATTTTGGCTTTGCAAGAAATTTTATATTTCTATAAAACACATCTCTGAAGCATCTCGTCATTTCTTTACTTGATTACTAACTGTCCAAGATTCACAGCCATATATTAGAACTAGTTCTATGTAAGTCGCGGGAATTTTTTTTTCTAACAATCAATCAATGCTATGCATTTGTTGCATATGATGTTCTTCATGTCATTAACTGCAGCTATGTTTTCATATACTGTTATATATATATATATATATATATATATATATATATATATATATATATATATATATATATATATATATATATATATATATACTAGACACGCTGTGTACTATATTTCCTAACAAAGGAGATAACAAAGATTTTACACAAATAACAGGGGTGTTAGCGGAGTTAAATATAACAGGAATCGAAATCGCACAAAATATAAACTAGGAATCAAAACAAAAGGAAAGACATACAAAGAGACAAGCTAACATTCCCATCAACGTATTTATCAAAACACACACACACACACACGCATACACACACACACACACGCATACGCACACACACACGCTCTCTCTCTCACACACACACACACACGCACACACACACACACAGAGGATTACTTGTATTATTGTTCGTTTGTGCGCTGATAAAACCATTGATGAAAGCGTGCATTTGTATCTGTGTATGATGTTCCTGTCTACAAATTTCCTAGTTTTATTTTGTGTTCTTTTGGTTTCCAATATTAGCTCTGTTGCTGTCATCCTCTTTGTGTGCGATACAATATTATAATTGAACAATCTCTTATACCTTGGCGCTCCGCGCAAGTTCTAATCTCCAGTAAAGAAACGGATTTTCGGAGATTGTAATGGAAATATATTCACCATGTTCTGGCACTGGCTACGGGGAGGGGAAGACTGATCACCTACTATTCCGTGCACTCACGCTTAAAACATATAACGGTCCTACACCGTTCCCCCCATCCCCCCTCCACACACACACACACAACACAATATGTTCCTGTTATGGGACTTGATTTTTTTTCCTTTGGGTGTGGAACACGGTGTGGTAAGTGCATGGAACACGGTGTGGTAAGTGCATGGAACACGGTGTGGTCAGTGCATGGAACACGGTGTGGTAAGTGCATGGAACACGGTGTGGTAAGTGCATGGAACACGGTGTGGTAAGTGCATGGAACACGGTGTGGTAAGTGCATGGAACACGGTGTGGTAAGTGCATGGAACACGGTGTGGTAAGTGCATGGAACACGGTGTGGTAAGTGCATGGAACACGGTGTGGTAAGTGCATTGGCAGCTAGAATTATGATCTCATACCTTGAGGGTAGCCACCGGCAATGGCATAATAGTTACAGTGATAATTGATATTTTCTATATATTAAAAGCTGTTATATTCTAGATAGAATAGCTCTTTTATTCCTTATAGAAATGCTGTTATATTCCATATAGAAAAGCTGTTATATTCTATATAGAAAAGCATTATATTCCATATTTAAAAGCCGTTATATTCCACATGGAAAGACTGTTATATTCAATATATATTCGACGTATATTCAATATACATTCACTTTGGCTGTTATATTCTATATAGTAAATCTGTTATTTTCTATATATAATATTACAATATATTATACAATTATAATATAGCTATAATATTATATGGCTATACTATTATTTTATATTATTTAACTATATATTATACAGAAACGCTTGCATATTCTATATAGAAAAGCTGTATATTATATACAGAAAAGCCGCTGGATTCCATATAGCAAGGATGTTAAATTCCGTATTAAAAAAAAAACTGTAATGTTCCATATAGAAAAGATACATACCTAGATACACGTATGAAGACACCTTCAGCATTGGCTTGCGACGTAACACAATAAATGAAAACAAATTGCCGAAAGTCCCCAGGAGAATCAGGATTGGTGGCACGTATAGCAACAGAATTTTCCTGGCCCGGTACTCCTGAAACTGGGACGAAAGTAAGCAATACATTATTATAAACACATTGCATTGTATTAATTGAAATTTTCTTTACAAAGTGTGTTTCATACTTTGAATTATCATCATCATGTGTCCTGCCAACTGCCGTAGGAATTCATATATCTCTACAGATCTTATTTTGAATGAAACAACAAATACCGAAAGTGAAAGTGGTACGATTTTAAAGAGAGCAAAGTGACAGAATGAATGTTTCGACTAGAAAACCTTCATCAGCAAACGAATAAACAATGTACACTAATATAAATACATCGACAGACTGCACTAAGAAGCAGACAATGTATTTCTTAAATGGTTTTATGGTGCAGTTGTATTAACGCACTTTGCTTTTGTGTGGAAACAGACGTTTCTAGCCGCAAAATACGAGCAACATATGATCTCGTCTCGTAAGAAAATTATCATGATCTGCATGTAGGGTGGAATATCACTGGATTGCAAAAGAAAAAGGGCTATGATCTGTCTGTAAATTGAAATCTAACAAAGTACTACTATAATCGGCCTGTGATATGGAATATCGTAGATATATAACATACGTAATATGATCTGCATGTAATTGAATGTCGTAGGAATGTGACAAACTATTATGATCTGTCTGGAGGGTTGAATATCGTGGTAAAATAACGATCAAAATAAACAGATTGTAAACAAATTAGGAATGGTCGGAGATCAAAGTTCCACAATTCAAATATTGTATGTAAATACATCATCATCATCACCGTACTATAATGCAGTATGTCCTTTGCAGAACGTCGCACTCGTCATTACTAGACGAACAGTTTCTAGATCCTGTGCCAGTTCCCATGTTTCATGCATGTTCATGTCCGAGGTGTCTTCAGTGGCCTGTGTCCTTCTTCTTGCTTGTTGACCGCTGCATCTTCTCCCAGAAACCATCCATCGCATTACCCATCGTCTTTTTACAAACCACTGTGATGATTAATATTACCAATGTAGTTTAGTTTTCGAGACAAGATGCTGCATACTCTACAATGGATGCAGAGCACAGAGAAGACCAAGCAAAATATGGAGTGACGACATCAAGAACAACCTTAGAGCAATAAAACCACAGTTACAAAGAACACTAGACAGAGCACTCACACGATCTTCACTCTTCACTGAAGTAAATGGAGGAAGAGAAAACGAAGGGACAGCATAAGAAGTGTGGCATTTATACATCTGCGGACATTAAGTTTCAGAATGGCGCACTAATTTTCTAGACACCCTGTGTAACACAGCGATGTTGAAGATAAAGGGAACCATGTTTGGCTACTTTCGGTTCATAAATGCATGGCATAACGGCATGTAGCTGTATTGTGAACTACATCACATCTCATTAGCAAGCAACATTAATTTGTCTGATTTAAGAAACAACAAATGGGTGTCTGAACTGAATTGATTAAAGAGTGCCATTTATTAAACATCAGCTACAATTTAAAACTACCTTGTTATGTTAAGTTGTGGCGTTTGCAATTCCCACAGGAGATGCCAGAATTGGATGTTTTAAAATGATACGTACTTCCTTCGTCTATTTGAACCATGAATCAACTTGGCCAGGCACCTGTATGTTATTTATTATTTTCTTTACATAAAAAACCAACAGTTACTCACTTTAGTTTTAAAGAGTCAGTTACTTTTACCATGTGTCATCTCCACATTCAAGGTTGGGTGTATTGAGTCTGCACCATCGGTTACTCTACGTCTTCATTGTGTACTAAGACAGGCTTCGTCCAGTCCCTTAGTTATATTTACCCACATGTAACATTGTCGTCCTATTGCAGATTTTCCCTCCATTTTTCCATCCGCCACATCAGTTAACAAGAAGTCGTGTCTTTTTATATACCCGAACTACTTTAATTTCCTGATCTCCATCTCGTTCAGTGATGCGTTCTTCACTTGAAATTTTGGTAATACTTCTGCATTTGTTTGCTTCTCTGCTACAACAGATCTCCCCCAATAAATTCTTTGCCTAACGTACATTAAAAAAGGGTAAATGACCCAGTTTTTCAAGCCTTCATAGACATTGGCATATGGTGCTGGATCCATATTGTATAGACCAATCAGCGATGACAGAGTGATTTGGTCAGTATAACAATGAGCGCCTTTACTTTTCAAGACATTTCCAGGTACTCAGTTTAGGCTTGGTCGACCTGGGATCCAGGCCATGTTTTAAAATTCGAACCAGCACAGATACCATGGCAGTTGCTATTCTAACGCTACCAAAGAAAGAGGAGTTATTGCACATACGTCATTTCTATAGAGGGTTCAAAGGTGACTGGTCAAACTAATGTGAGCACAGATCCACCTGTTATAATCTTAGCATAGAAAGGAATGTCGACACTCGGTGAGACTGGGGTAACTCGAGTTTTGACTTTCACATCGCACAACGGTGCTATAGGGGTCGTAGTGGCATAGTGGTTAGTGTGTTTGCCTATCAAAACAGTGATACCGAGTTCAGTGCAGAGAGAGGACTATGCTATCTCCTACCAATATAGACCTAGGGTCGAATCAGCTTCATAAACAAGGGTAATAGACAATTTTCGGAATTCTATAGGAATTCTGTGGGGGAAAAAGACAATGAGTAATGACACTGGCCATCGCACCCCATATTCTGTGATCTAGAACACGTGAAGGTCTAACAATTCACAAAGTAACAGTTGTAACCTCTAATATATAACTTTACTTTTATCTTTCTAACACACCTCCGTCCGAACTTGTTCAGTTCTAACTGCTCCACTGATGCCGTGCCGGCAGAGATATCAAAAACTTCAAATGTGGCCTCTTATAATTTACTTTTTTGTTCATATCTTTTTAAAATGTCCAACTGTCAAATATATATATATATCAATGTGAAGACGGTCTATGTTTTGACTTTCTTGACAATGCTCTTTGCTCCAACCCTAAGACTGTATATGGAGATTTTATTTGCATTTCATTTGTATAATTAACTGTTTCAGTGCCGAATGATAATATATCGCCACATTTGTCCTCTCATTTTGGCAGAATGAGAATAACCATACTAGGGTCCTTGGGTTATATGTTTTGGTTTTTGGAATCTTCCGCAATTGTAATGCTCATTGAATAGACATTTACATTATAGCATTTGTTCATTTGACTTTGTACCCTGTTTAGTCTTAACCTACTACTATCAATATTTATATGTGGATATACACGTAAGAGAGACAAAGAGTATTGGAAACCCGTTTTGCAGCCAACCATCTATACAGAGGACGACACACATTTTGTATTAAAACTACCCCTAGCTTAATTGACTGACATTAAACATATAAGCTTAAATGTTTAATTCACCCTCTGTATGTGTCTCTACCTTACGGCGGTAGAGGAGTTACCGTGTTTCAATTACTTCAAGAGCTAATGAGACGTTAGCGCGGAAAATGGTAGGGTATTCTATGTTAGACAAGTCAAGGGATAGGAACATTGAGAAGAGAGACACATAACTGCTATCTTGTAGGTTGACAGTGGGCAATAAGATGCTCTGGAATACGAACTCGAATAAATTATTGTCGAATTCGGATGTTCTAAGCCATAGGCTTGACGAAACAGTGCATCGAAATTCACTTGATGGCGTGTCTTTAACCCAATACAAGTTAAAAAAATATGTCGCATCGTAACTGCTTGTAATTGCGCGATTTAACGGAGAAAAATTTGTATTTTTGCACAAAACGGGCATTGCTGCAAGTTTAATCTCTATATAAAACGCTTTCATTCTTACACGTTATCACAGCTGACATCCGGTGTTGCTAGCAAGCGATTAATTCCACGTGATATGTTAAGAGCTAATGAACAACGTGACATGGTTGATTAGTTAGATCATCATGGCCCAATTTTAGACAATTATAGATCAGAGAGCGAGGCTGCGGCATCTGATAAATGACAATTTTATTTGTGTTGTAGCGGGAACAAATCGAATGAAGTTACAAGGAAAGAAGTATGGGAGGTTAAAGATGTATTATACAAATCACGTAATTTTTCTGATGAAAAGAGCCGTGCGTTATTTCGTATATGCCCAGCATTGATCTTGTGTTTTCTTCTTTGTCTTTCCCAGACGTCTGGCCTAAAACATTGACGATCATAACGTTTTATTCCTCGCCTTCACCCCGTCCTCACCCCGGGTCACCTACTTTAATGGAATTGCTATTATTTATGTTTGCTATGCCCATAAACATGTCCGGAAACAAGCACTTGCAATGGGTTTGTGATGTGATAGGGCTGTCACATTCTGTAGACCAGAATGCTCGGGGGAATATGTCGTCAGCCGTATCCGCTGCTGGCGGACCACGAACCTCAGAGTCAAACTCTCCCCGACCGAGCTCATGACATCAGCGCAGTTCACCATCAACTTCACTTACAATCCGGTCCATGTATATGGCTAATTTCTCTACTCCAAACTCTCCTAGGTATATGCCTCTTATTGCCACTGTCTGTAGTATGGAGTGTCTAGAGGTACTTGCACCAGGATACGTCTGTTGCAATGAGAGCAGAAGAGTTTAGTCTGACTATTAGACGAAGGTAACCCGACTATTGATTGTTTTTGGCAGTTCTGTGACTGAGGTACACACGACGTGTGAGTGTCGCTTGGCAGGCCTCTATATACATGCGGACTCTAGGTCAGACGGAAGGAATGCGAATTTTGGTTATCGGTTGGTACCCCTCTGTGTTGGTTCTTCCATTCTTAACTTTCTTATATCCGATTTAAGACCCGTGATTCATATGCACGCATAATTGCATACCGAAAGTCACAAGGCTTTGCCATGTATCATGTTCACCTCATTATGGGCGTGGGCTACTTGACTAAAGGTGCTGTCAATATAGGCACAATGTTAAATAGACTAACTTCTGGCCATTAACAACAACAACAACAACAACAACAACAACAACAATAATAATAATAATAATCTCATCTCATCTCATCATGTCCCTCTTGTACCTTGCGATGTCGAGGTGAAGTATAAACAGCAGGAGCGTGCCCGCTTATGGGCTTCATGTATCGATATTCCCATAGATTATGTTATTCCCCGCGTCCATCGTTTACATGGTCGGCCTCTTCCTTTACTTCCTTCTGGTCTGTACACCATTGCTTGTTGTGGTATACTGTTAGTTGGTAACCTACTTGCATGGCCAAACCATTTGACTTGCTGCTTTCTAATAAAATCTAGTGCAGCTATAACCGGCCCAATGTGCACTTCCGCAAGGGGCTGTGTTTTGCACTTTCTGTTGGAACTGAGGGAGATCATTGTCAATAAAGTTATTGCAAAGAGGTCATTATTGCACTGAAATTCAGATTCTGTATTGGTATAACAGTATACGGCCTTGCTGATCGACACACTGCCATGCGCGTATTCAGTGACAGTATTGGATTCCTTGGTTGAATTGTTAGTCGCTAATCAAGAATGTTGCTTTCTAAGACTTTTGTAAATAATCATATCTCAATGTGGGGCCGTGTGTCATAATTATTCTTACGATCTGATCCAAATAAAGGACTCATTATAATAAAATCAATTAAACAGATTCTTATGTGGATGTAATGACAGTCATTATAATACTAATCATATTAACGGTAGCGTTCCTAGCGGCAAAGGACAATAGCATCCTTAACATTAGTTAGCATGTAAATAAATAATTAATCACGTGCCGTCTCAGCATTGAAGGTCAATTGTAAAGAGGCTACATAGACAACGCCTATGAGCTTCTCTCGATCGTGCCCTTCCTCATGTGTCACGTTGTTCTCTTGTACTTTTACCACATATTACACATATATGGCTGTTAATTACTGGCAGAAACACTAGAATTTAATATGAACCACATTTTTTTCCGCGTTCCCTCCTTGTTTCAGGATATTGCGGTCAACACCAGCATCTTTCAGCTGTATGTTGATTCCTAGGCTAGATTACGCTCATCAGCACGCCACGACTTTCTGAGCGACCGGCTCCATACTCTCATAAGTACTCGAACCGCTTCCAATTCTCGTGCGCTCGCGTCAACCACGAGAGTATTCGGGGTTACGAAGAAAGCTGCTACCGGCAATATGAACCACATATTTTACTTAATATGGACTCCACTATTTGAGTCACTCTATGTAGATGTTTACAAATTCCGGTCGACATTTGAGTAACTGGAAATGACAAAGGGTATATACAAAGTATAATAAGAGGTGTGAATTGCCCGCTGTAGGTTTTGGTTAGTTTTTTGGCAATTTGGTTAGTACAATCGCATGTTGAGCCTATGGTCTACCTCCCCTGGGTGCGGATATTGTTTTTCTGTTCCACGTGGCTTTGGGATCAACATTGTCCCAATACATAAAGTTGATAAAAGACCCCTTAAGTTTAGGGCATTAGGCTGAGTATATAACAGTTAGTAAGACTGCTTGCCAATGGTCTACCACGGCTTCCAGTCACAACAACTGAATACCAGAAAATGCTTTGGGCCATGGTGCGGAAGGCGTGATAGTGAAGGCATCACCCAAAGAGCGCGGCTGGGTCGAAAACATATGGGCGCAGCGCCAGTCGTCAGTATGCTGCAATGGCATAGACAACGCGAGCATTATTAATTACTTAAATTGTAGATAATTGTCTTAAAACTGTCCATCATCATCATTAACACTCATCTCGCAACACCGGACGTGGCTCTTAGAGATGGCTTGATGGAAGCAAAAATCACACTACTCCATCAATGTCTGTCCTCAGCAACGGGCACACACGTGGAAATCTACACTATGTCCCTTCTGCAATGTCCTCAGTCCAGCGTTCTCTGTCTTCGTTTTTTTCTGTTTGTCCTCAGCTGTTCCGTGGAGGTTATCATTGACAGGGTGTCATGGCGTGGGCTCGCCAAAATTAGGCAAGCTGTCAATGTTTCTCCGCCGACAGAAGTGGTTCTTGGTGGCCTGCATATGTATTTACTTTATCTCAAACATGTGCATGCGTTTTGCGCTCCTATTCAACATTTTTCGAAGCGTCTGTATTAAAACTACTGGACCCTCCATATGTTTCTGCAGTCAGAGATCAACTCTGAGTTGAAGATCAACAAGTGACTTGCATGGTTTGATCTAGATGGGAAAGCTGATACCGTTTCTCCGTAGACGATTCTGCATTGGGGTAGCAGATGGGGGGCTATTCTTAGTTTTATTTTGTTTTTCAAATCTGTTTACATGAGCTGCCATTGCTGCATATAGTCATCATCGTCATGTACAATACTAGCTAGTCATTTATGCATCTCCATGTTTATAATTGCGCATTGTATTTCCCATTATAATTGCTGCTACTCGTTTCCAGCAGACAGTGCTTTGATTGTTTGTATTATTTTTTGTTCTTATAATGTGAATGCAATCATTCCCATCAGTTGTGATATTCTTCAACATTTTGATAATTTTATCACGATTCACTTTATAAGATGCTTTGATATAATCTATCAGTCACACTTATATTGTGTATGTGTCTCTATAGATCTTTCCTTGAGTGTTCGTAATGTGTTTATTGCACTGTATAAACCTCTGTATAAAATCAATAACGTTCTTCATTTATTTCCATCAGTAGTTTCCTTCTTTGGCACGTTAGCGAGGCTGATAGCAGACTGCGCTGATAATGTCATGTTCACGATTGAACCTATGTTTGACACATGGGCCCCTTGTCTACGAAAGTGAGGGAAAACTAGCCACCTATTCATCCTAATCGTCAAGTACCACAAGGCGTGGGTGGGCTTGGTTCGCCACCTCTCACTGTCACCAGAGTCTCGAATCAGGTCAGTGTTCTTCTCCCAACCATGCCATGCTGCAAAACCATCAAGGTATTTATCCCGTTGTCTTCCTCTTGCTCTCTTCCCATCAAGCTGCCAGTTGTCACTAAATGTTCAAGTCCATTTCTCCCCATAACATGTCTAAAACCTCGTGACTGTCTACATCCTATATCCCCAATCAATCTCCGTTTGTCATTTGCCATTTGTCTCTTGAAGGACATTCCCATTTTGATTTTCTCTCCGTCCATGGTATTCTTTGCAGTTTTCTCAAATCCCACATTTCCACCGCCGTCACATGTTCCTCAAACCTTGTCTGTTAATTGTCCATGCTTCACACACATACAATAATATGGCCTAGTCAGGCCTACACAATAGAGTGGCGTTATCACATCACTGACCCATATCAGGAAACTACTTGGGCCCCTTTAATTAATGATAATTACGAGGGCGAGTCAATAAGTAAGACACACAGTTCTGTGGGATGGCAGGTAAATTTAGTTGGTGTTTTCTACAGGTGTCATAAGGTGACAGCAACATCGAACTTTATATTCCTGTTCGTCAGGTGGCGCTAGGTGTCTCATTCGCATGCGCAGCGCATATACAAAATAAATGGCGACTGTACTTACGAAGTGAACAACCAAAGCGCAACGTGCTGTTATGAGTTTTTTGTAGGCAAAAGGACTGCCTGCTAAGGACATTCATAAGGAAATGCTTCCTCTTTATGCTGACTACCAGCCCAGATCAAAGCGTCTTTCAAAGCAATGGAAACATCCTTCTTCGCCTTGTGTCCAACAATTCAAGGTTACGCCATCAGCGGGTAACGTTATGCTGACAGTGTTCTTGGATTTTCAAGGGGTTCTTTTAACCAATTTCAGGAAGAAAGGTGACAATGTGAATTCTGAATCGTTATGTGAAGTTCGATCGATCCTTAATGACGCAATTCGAAGAAAACATCCAGGACTGCTGACTGGGGGAGTGTTGCTTCTTCATGAAAATTCCAGACCACATACGGATCCATTAACTCAGGAGACAATTAACCAACTAATGTGGGAAGTTCTGGAACATCCACCTTACAGTCCCGAGTTAGCCCTTCGCGACTGCCACCTTTTTTTCGTCCAATGAAAACCCACCTTGGCGGGAGACATTTAGCGAATGACGCCGAAGTTGAATGTGAAATAAAAACGTGGTTTAGAATACAGAGCGCGCAGCCAGTTTAGGAGGGCTGATACAACGATGGGATAAGTGCATCAATGTTGGTGGAAATTATGTTGAGAAATAAAAGGACAATGTATGTATACAAACAAACTAGTTTCAAGTTGTTATCATATTTGGTTATTTTTCTACAGCCATTTGTGACTTACTTATTGACATCACCCTTAATATTCCTTCTCCTATTTATAATATCTGGCTCTAGAGAAAGTTGTAAGGAAGGTAAAGGAGGAATGTGATATTGGAGGAACATCCAAGCTGCTTGGTTATGCAGATGATATAGATATTATAGGGCAAAGTGAACAAAAGACATTGGAAATATTGACTCACTTAAAGGAAAAAGCCCAACAGATGGGGCTGGTTATCAACCAAGATAAGACAGAATATATGGTATTTTCAAGAGACGGAATGGCTAAAAACTCTGGCCACATACAAATAGATAATATGACCATTAAAAGAACGGAAACATACAAATACCTGGGTGCAATCTTCAACTGCTCCAACATCATAAGGGAAGAAATACAAATTAGAATCAACTCTGGAAATAAGATATACTATGCACTACAACATCTACTAAAATCAAAGGCGCTATCTCGTAACACCAAAATCACAATATACAAAACACTGATCAGACCAGTTGTGCTGTATGGCTCTGAAACCTGGAGTACAACAAAAGGAGACGAAGTCTTGTTACAAACATTTGAGAACAAACTTTTAAGACGCATCTTTGGACCCATAAGGGATACACAAAGTGGAGAGTGGAAAAGAAGAAGTAACAAAGACATTTATGATCTGTTTAAGTCCCCGCTAATCACTGGTATCATGAAGGCTAATAGACTACAATGGCTGGGGCATATAGAAAGAATGGAAGATAATAGGGAAACAAAACTCGCTTACACTCAGGAAATAAATGACCGTAGACCCCGAGGTAGACCAAGAAGGCGGTGGAGAGATAATACATATACAGATCTACAAGCACTTGGAATCAACGACTGGCAAGAGAAGGTCCACCAGAGAGACGAATGGAGACGGATTGTATCTGCAGCAAAGAACCTCAATGGCTCGGAACGCTGAAGAAGAAGAAGAGTAGCAGTTTTGGTTACTAGTTTAAGCGTTTAATTTTACGAAATTGTTTGCATTCACATTCTCATGGTCTTCTGCTGCATATAGATATGTACGTGTGCCACTTCTCGATTTCTAGTTTCCTTCAGCCCAATCTTGCAATTTTCTCTAATCTTGTTGAGAGGTCGTGATGTTCTAATGATGTTGCGGATAGATACTATCGACACAATTACAGATTGCACAGTGTCGCCCACTGCCATGGACCGATATGAGGTAGACAGCGGTAAACTGATGTAGTGAGAACAGGTTACCATAGAAGAGGAATTGTCATCTGTGAAAGCAGTTCACGCGATCACGATGAACAAATCCGCATGAATAAGTCAAGGAAAGTCGGTGAGCAACAGATGATGATGTTGAAGAACAAAGGGAAATCATTCAGAGAAGTTGCGTATCACGTGACATTAGTTGTGTGGTACACGGGAAGGACACGGCTGGACAAGGTTAGTCTAGCCAGGGTCCCAGTAGAGAGAGGACGTGAACCGAGTGTCGAAAGTGAAGCGAGATGAATTCAACATTGCTTTCGTATTGGAACGACGCTTCAGCCTGAGGCGAAAGTGTTTGACACAAGTCGGACGGCTAATTGAGTAGCCATTCCAGTTCAGTTACGGCTCGCCGAGTTGACGGCGATTGAGCAATGCCCCATGCCGATGTCAAGGGCAAGTGACCGTAAGTTGACCATAGAGTAGCCATTGTAGTATAGCGGTGTTTCAGAACTATGAACATTAACTTAGACGTGTTATCTACGATCGCATGGCATCCCGCATCTTTCGGGAATGATTGATGTTATGTGCTGCGATCATTGTTTATAATAAACACCGAAGAATGGCAAGGACATGGAGTTGTTTACTGTTTCCATGTGATGAATGTTCCTGTTTACTTCTGTCACTGCGGCTGCACTAACGAGCCAGCAATCAGCTTCATGGCACCCACCAATCGATACATATGTTTGACAATCATTAGGTGTCTCCAGTCTAATGTGTTCTAGGTATATGTTGAACATCATGGGAAGAGGATATATCTATGTTGAAATTGCTGTTATTGTTTCGAAAAATAATAGATGTATTATACCATCGTTTATAAGGACAGTACAGTGTGCATTCTCATATCGTGCTTCAATTAATTTTATTATAATTATATAAAACCAGGATATTCTCATTCTCTGTGTTGCCTGGGCCCATACGGGGGAGCAAAGAATAGTAACACTGTTGCCTACCATGCACGTCGTAAGAGGCGACTAAGGAGGATATGATTCCGTCGCCCTGCTACTGAGTGAGTGCGTGGCGCGACACTGTGAGCTGTGAGTTTCGCGTGGAATGCTTTTACATCTGTCCGTGGTTGTTTGTAGCGTGAACTGCATGTTCGGAACGATGGCGGCCGACTGTTGCTGGATTGACTGGTTTGCCTTTTCGGCTCACGAGTGCATTTTTCAGGAGACACCTTGGAGTCGCCGCTGGAGCTACGGAGTTCGTTCTTTGTGCAGACGCTTTCGGGGGGTCGTCCTGCGGAAAGAGACCGAGCCATGTGGGATAAATTCCGGGTCAATGAAGTCTTTCTGGTGACTGCCGTTTCCATCGACGATGAACTGTATTTTTTGTGGAGGACTTTTGTGTTGGCATTCTGGCGGCGGCATTATGCGCAGTGTACCTGTGCGGGCTGTTGGCTTGCTGATACTCTTGTCTATTCCATTGTTCACATGGGGCAGTGAGGAACATTTTGTGTGATATTCACTGGCACAGGAACGGAGCAATATGGGGACGACCCGTTGCCGTGAAGTTGGAACCACGACTAACTAACTAATTAATTCTCATTCCTTGCCATAAGCCTTCATGTCAGATTCGATTAAAGCTATTTGCGAAATCTATTAAGTTATGGTATAAGCCCATTTATGTTGCAGCAACATTAAATCAGTACTCTAATATTGAACATTTGTTCTAATGTTTTTCTTTCTCATAACAGACAGAAAATGTATATTTGGGACCAATATTTAGCTACTTTCAAGATGTAAAAACGTCAAATGAATTGTTTCTGTTGTTTTGTTGTGTCCTGCTGTAAAGAATAACATATATCCATTACTGTCGATTTGTAAGGCACCTCGGACAGGCCATTCTGGTCCTCGACAACATACTGGTGTCTAAGATCGATATGTCCGCCTAGAACAGTGATGCCCTGCAAGTGCAGGCATTAAGAGTAATGACGCCAGTGCATCTTGTAATCGTGAACGTTTATGCGCGTAATGGGAAGGTCTACGTTCGACAATGGCAGAGTTTGGTCGATATGGATGAAAGGCATATCATCCACTGTGGGGACTTCAATGCCAAAGCATCACTAATAGACAGGGAGAAGATCTGAAGGACACCCTGGCATCTGCTGCCCTAGTCTGTCTGAATGATGGGAAAGTCACTAGGATGGCCACTCGACCAGGTGATTCTGACAGCGTCATTGACTTGGCCCTGGCGTCGCCCACCATCGCACCAAGGTGCCGGTGGGGCACACTGGGATACCACGATAGTGACCACTACCCTTGTGTCATCCTGATCAAGAAAGACAGGGCCAGGAGTCAAGGAAACAAGACAAATGCCTTCCCGTATGACAGTACTGGTCAAGACGCCATAAGCAAGATCAGAAAAAGAAAACTAACTTCCTCTCGCAGGAGACAAGAAAGATGGTTGCAACTACCTTGGTGGAATGGGGAGGTCAAGAAGGCATGGCTGGGAAAGAGGCAGGCTGTCAAAGACTGGCAACAAGCCAGAAAGGCTAACATGCCACAGGGTGAGTTGGCGAACCTGAAGACTGAGGTCCAGAGGACGATGACTTTATTCAAATCCTGCGCCAAACAGGCCAAGGCCGAGAAATGGGACGAGTTCTGCATGGGGGTGTGGAGCGATCTCTTACGACATTCTGGCGTCTCCATAAGAGCATGAACGGTGCTGCACAACGTAGGGGTATTCCAGACTTTCAAGGCACAGACATCACATGGAAAAAGTCGGATGCGGATAAAGGTAAGGAGCTTCTTGCACGCTACATAGAACAGACTGACCAGACAGAGAACCACAACGACACTCTCTCAGTTGTGCGATGGGGTCGGGACAGACGAAGAATACATAATCACAGCCGCCATAGACTTAGAGGACGCATACAATAAAGTATCCTTCGAGCGCTTGATGCAAGCCCTCCTCAGACTGAAAGTGTCCCCTCACCTTGTACGATGGATAGCTGCAGTCCTGCTCCAAAGGAAGGTGGTGCTAAGATGTGGGAGTTGGTCTTCTGAGCCGACAACGATATGTCCAGTATTGCCGCAGGGTTCACCACTGTCACCGTACTATTCAACGTGTATACGGTGCCGATCATCGAACAACAGTTGGACGGGAGGGGTAGGACTCTGTCATTTGCTGATGATATTCTCGTGTATTGACAGGGTCGAGATAGACAGGCTGTTGCCAATGACCGAATTTCCTCATGGTGTGCGGATACCAGTGCTATTGTCAAACCTGCAAAGGCATCGGTTACATGGTTCTCCCTAAAAAATCATATTGTGAACACAGACCTGCCAGCAGCGAGAACGGAAGGGAGCATTTTGAGTAGAACCCAGTCGATGACTTATCTTAGCGTGAGGCTTGATCGTAGCCTGTCTTTCAGAGATCATGTTGATTATGTCATAACGAAAGCTCCAAAAGATTTGTCAGCAATGAGAGTCATGGCGACTACCAATATCGAGCAAAGATTGCTAATACTTCTGTTCCAAGGACTGGTGCTTTCACCCATCGAGTATGTTCTAGCCATCCTTACTGTCAGCCCTACACAGATTAGAAGACTTGAAAAGGTACAAACGAAGCCATTCGCATCATTTTGGGCTGCACGAGAGACACCAGCTTTATAGCGATGAGATACCTCCTTGACTTCCCGACAATGAACCACAGGATCAAGATCTGGAGAGCTCGTGCATACTTGAAAATAAGTGCGGATGAGCAGCACCCTCTGCATGAAGATATATTCAGAGAAAAGTGCAACAGGCTAAAGAGGGGCTAATCATGGATGGGTCGGGCGGAGGATATCATCAGACAGGTCTGCAGTCCTACCAGTATCAACCCCGGCAAGGAATGGGTGCCTGTGCCTTCAGCTTTTAAGTGCAACTTTCACTTGCATTTTCACACTTGACAGACGGTGCAGAGAACAGAATCCTGTCACTGTCAATGCAGAGGTCAACGCGCTCATCAATGAACACGCAGACAACCCCCAAGTGCTCATCTATACAGATGGATCTGTTGTAAAGAAGCAGAGAAGTGCATGGGCATTTACAGCCCGTTCAGCGGGCCGAACCGTCCAAGAATCCAGTGGTGCCCACACTATGACCACGAGCAGCATGACGATGGAGGTGATGGCAGTAACACAGGCTTTCCTATGGCTAGAATCACAGCATTATACCAACGTGTGTGTACTAAGTGATTCAATGAGCATGATTCGGAAGGTCGAAGCTGGATCTGTACGTAGACAGTGGACTGAGTCGCTGAGGAAGTCTGTTGTCCGTAAAGTCACCTTCATCTTTGTCCCGGGACATGCGGGAGTCGAGGGAAATGAACGAGCTGATAAACTGGCTGGCTCTGCACCCCCAGTAGATGGCCAGCCCATGGATCGTGCCGATGTTATTAACGTCTTTAAAGACACGTCGAGAACAGAAGACTTTGACGTCAGTGAATCCACATCGCTGTCCAGGATGAAAGACTAGGGAGTAAGAATTGGCACGGCCAGACATGAGAGGTACATAGGGAAAACGAGGTGCCTCGTTAACCAACACAGAACTGGCACTATTAGCCACCGATTCTAATGCTGGGGGGGGGGGGGGGGGGAAGAGAATCTGAGCACCTATGGACCTGTCCGGGATGCAATGAAAATACCCCAACTGATAACTGCTAACTGAAAGAATAAAGAAATATGCTACACAAAACTATCAAGCCCTCATAGCGTTAACATTTGAGTATATGTAATTTAAATAAACTTTTATTTTCACAGTAAAATGCAAATACAAGAAGAATGTTATTTGTCAAATAATTTTGGACAAACTGTACTTTTCATTAGCGTAACAGCTTCTACCATTATTTTGACCCTATATACCAAAATAATTTCGAATAAACCCTTAATGAGCATAGATTACGTGATTCTAACGATGAATAGTCAAATATCATTATATCTTTTCAATCTTTTGTTATAAATAAGGGCTATAGTCATTTCTTCTTCAGAGCTAACCGTTCTTCCGGTGTTGGTACCCATGGGAAATCACTCTAACCCGGTTTGCAAGACATTTGTCCGTTTATATCTCCCCAAATGACATTAAACTTGAGAAGACATGTGGGACAAGACAATCAGAATCCTCTCCAGACGCCATTGAGTTTCTGTTTATAGAAGAAGAGTAAATATGTCTGGACTGACACGCCATTTAACTACGCTGAACGAGTCGTTTCACCGTGTCTTTTCTACAATGTTAGTGAAAAGATTTAAAATGACAGGGTATATTCCGTCTAAGAACCTAAATGAAATCGTTGTTAAGTCGCTTACTAACTCAGTTATCCGGAAAGTCAGTGGTCGAAAGATAAGAGCGGTGGGTCTTATACTTCCCTTTCGCTGAAGATGAGGTAGGCGTTTCACTGACATTAAATTTGAATTAAATGTTGTCTGGACTTCCGGTCCCCAGCATGGCGGATAGGCAGTGAAACGGTTAAGGCCTCTGGGTGTTTATGCTCGTGGCTACCGTTGCATTCGAATTTTCCTCATGTTGGACTGGTAGTTTACGGTTCCGTCGCCCTGCTACTGAATTGAGTGTGTGGCGCGACGCTGTGAGATGTGAGTTTCGTGTGAAATGCTTTTAAATCTGCTCCAGGTTGCGGAGCGTGATCTGCATGTCCCAGAAATGACCCGTTTTTGTGCCTTATACAGAAATGTGTGGCAGCTGGTCTTCTGGTTGACTGCCTCTTCTTTTGACGATGAACCGTTCTTTCGTGGAAGACTGTTTTGGCATTCTGAAGACAGCATTATGTCAGTGAAATGGTTTTTTTACATCTGTCCGAGGTGTTGTGGTGTGATGTGCATGCTCAAAATGGCGTAGCTGGCTAGATAACATCTAGAAATGGAACAACAACATCCAGAAATATCTGCACGTATGGCGGCTGGTGTGTAGAAGCAGAAGCGACCCGTTTTCTTGAATTATGCAGAAATATGTGGCTGCTGGTTTTGCTAGTGACTGCGGTTTCCATCAATAATGAACTGTGTTTTTGAGGAGGACTTTTGTGTTGGTATTCTGGCGACGGCATCATGTACAGTGAAATGTTTCTTTAGAGGTTGTTTTGTTGCGTGATCTACATTTCGGAGGAAAATGGCGTGGTGGCTAGAAAACATCTAGAAACGGAACAACTGTATCTAGAGACATCGAGACTTTGCAGGTGAAGATCTGGTTGAGACAGTGACTGCCAATTCCATTAGAGGTGAACTGTACTGTTCGTAGAGGACTTTTGTGGTGACATTCTGGCGGTGACATTTTGCACAGTGTCCCTGAGTGGACCGTTGTTTGTCGAGACTCCTGTCTTTTCCACTTTTCACATGGGACAGTGAGTAACATGTTATGAGATATTCACAGGCACGGGAACGGTGCATAATGGGGCGACTCTTTTCTGTGATGTTGGAACCGCGACTAATGACTAACGACTAAATACTGTCTTCTCATTCAGAAAGCAATGGCAAATTTCTTAACGTAACATTTCCAAGAACGACCGAAAGAACAAACTTAACTAAATATTCAAGGGGTTAAGAAATGGGCATGCAGGCCCGTCTAACATTCTGCCCTTCTTTCACTCTCTTTCATACATTATTTCATCTACACATCATTCGAGGCTAAAGGTGAACAACAACAATATAAAAGATAGGCATTGTAAAGGCAAGGGGAAAAGCACAAATCCCAAATACATGACTAACTAAAATTAATGATTGATGTGGCAGTTGTTATTAGCTTTGGGGAACATACTGGTCTACCTAAAGGGGACTGGCTATTATACTAGGGTGTTATTATTGTTATTATTATTATTATTATTATTATTATTAGTAGTAGTAGTAGTAGTAGTAATAGTAGTAGTAGTAGTAGTAGTAGTAGTAGTAGTAGTAGTAGCAGTAGCAGTAGCAGTAGTAGTAGTAGTAGTAGTAGCAGTAGCAGTAGCAGTAGTAGTAGTAGTAGTAGTAGTAGTAGCAGTAGTAGTAGCAGTAGCAGTAGCAGTTGCTGCTGCTGCTGCTACTGCTGCTGCTGCTACTGCTACTGCTGCTGCTGCTGCTACTGCTACTACTACTACTACTACTACTACTACTGCTACTGCTACTGCTACTGCTACTGCTACTACTACTACTACTACTACTACTACTACTACTACTACTACTACTACTACTACTGCTACTGCTGCTACTACTACTACTACTACTACTACTACTACTACTACAACTACTACTACTACTACTACTACTACTACTACTAATAATAATAATAATAATAACAATAATAACACCCTAGTATAATAGCCAGTCCCCTTCAGCAGCAGCAGCAGCAGCAGCAGTAGTAGCAGTAGCAGTAGTAGTAGTAGTAGTAGTAGTAGTAGTGTAGTAGTAGTAGTAGTAGTAGTAGTAGTAGTAGTAGTAGTAAGAAGGGCAGTAATATGTACTGAGATAGTGTTTGAATAATTTTCGATTATATGTAATAGGATTGGTGATGTCTTTGATTTCTTGTTGAAGATTGTTCCACAGCTGAGCTGTGTTTGTTTGATAAAAGTCTATACAAGGCTTCGGGATGTATAATATATTTAGTCGTTTACTGTGTCTTGTATTATATTTCAACAATGGCCAAAGGTGATTTTGGCAATTCCGATGTAGGAATTGTGTGAATTAGTTTGGCCTTGTTGAAAAGTAGGCGTTTGCAGAGGGATGGTAACAGTAGACATTTATTTAGGCTATGATTGTAAGTTACGTGTTTACTATAAATTAAATGCATAATCCGTTTTTGGAGTGAGTAAAGTCGCTTGATTATTTAAATAACCATCCCAGAACGTAGAACACTCTGTATGTGAGAAGTATAGAATATCTTCCTTGTGTCTTCATCAAGGAGTGTTTAAATTGTTGCCATTTGGTACATTTTCCCTCCTGTTTGTTTAACGAGCTCTTGAACATAAGAATTAAAGGTTAGGTTTCTATCAGTTATGAGGTCTAATGCTTTGTGCTCAATTACTGTTTCTACTGGCATGTTATCGACTTGAAGTTGAAGTTATTTGTGCGAATTTAGAGTTTGAAGTCTTTGTCCGGAGGTTAATAACATAGATGTTGTTTTAGTGATGTTAATGTGCGTAAGGTTTGCATAGCTCCGTATAACTACATTATTTAATTCTTGTTGCAATGAAGAATCCAGCAAATTACAGTTTCCAGCGTTTGATTACAATATACAGTCGTCTGCAAATAGATCACAGGACAACGAGAAATACAAAGATAGATCATTAATATATATGGCAAATAATAGAGGACCAAGAATAGAGCCACGAGGTACTCCAATATTGAAGGTTTTGGTTTGAGACAGAGACTGTATTGTGTGATACTACTTGCTTTCTATTTGACAGAAAAATGTCCGATGGTGTGTTATTATTGTATGATGTCACATATGAAAGATCTTTCCTCAATCTTCGCGTGTGGGTGGATGCTATCAGGGTATTGTCGTGTTGTTGTCTCAGCACTACAGAGCTCAACGTATGAAGTCAGCCAGATTACTTATGTCGTTACTGCTTTGTTTGGAGCTCAACTATCTACCTGCGAGAGTTGTTTTTCCGTTGTGTAGTGACTTTAACTATGTAGTATATACTATTTGTTATATATTGTATGAAATTGGTTTTGTTCCCCGTATCCATGTATCTACTGTGTTCGCCAGGAATGAGGTGCTTGTACCTCTTGCCCCCGGGTAGATTGGGCCCGTTAGCTATTACAGCGGCCACTCTATGGGATGGCAAACTCCGATTATAGACCCCCAAGTTAAGGCTGACCAACGTGCCGAGGACTGAATGGCCACGGGTGAGCTGGTCGTGAACGTGGAACGTCTGGTATGCGGGCGGGGCGGCGCCAGGTGTATGGACTTCTGAGAGACATCCCCTGCCCCTTCCCTAGCAGGCAGGCTGTACTAGTGTGACCGATTATATCCTGCCGTCATATCTAACCAACTGTGAATAATACAAAGAATTATCGCCAAAGCAACGGAGTACGTGCTTTGTGCTCGATACCTTTGACAACAGCCAGCGGGGAGAGAATGAAGCGGGGGAGAAGAGGTAGGGGAGAGGGGGGAAGGAAAAGGAAGAAGAGGACTGGAGCCATAAGGGGTAGAAGGAAAACGGATCGTTTGGGACTCAAAAATGTACGGGTTGGGTATTGGAATTGCCGTAGTGCAAAGCAACGAGGACCAATACAGGTGAAACTGGTCTACGATTTTGATGTCCTGCTGTTACAGGAACTGAATACGAACTTTTGTAAGTGCCCTGGCTATACATGTTACATCAACCTAACTGGGAAGGGGAGACATGGGCAGGCTCTGGTGGTCAAGGACGGTTTACAGCATTCAATACTGGATATGAGTGGGTGGGGTCAGGAGAGTAAAGAGGTGCAGGGAATGCGGATACAAATCGGCCGATACAGCTGGAACCTGATATATATATATATATATATATATATATATATATATATATATATATATATATATATATATATATATATAATATATATATATATATATATATATATATATGGTGATTTCAACACCCGCGACAAGGAATGGGACAGGTCGGGAGAGAACAGACAGGGAACTGCTCTTGCTGAGACCTTGCTTGAGACGGATGTTGTCTGTCTAAATGACGGGACACTCACTAGGCTAGCAATGAGACCGGGGGACCCTGACACGGTCATCGACCTGGCGCTTGTATCCCAAGAGGCGGCATCAGATATAAAATGGAGCTTCCTTGGAGACCATGGAAGTGACCACCTCCCCTGTTCTGTGCTGATACCTAAGTCCAGCACAGTTAGGACTATAAGAGCTCGCAGGGCATTCAGTTATGATCGCGACTACTCTTCGCTCTTGGGGCGTTTTAGATCACAGGGAAGACCCTAAACCAACAAGAAGAATCTTAACCCAACCACCATGGTGGATACCAGAGGTCGAGAATTCATAGAGGGAAAATAGGGCGGCCATAAGGAATTGGCAGAGGGTGCGGAGAGCAACCAATTCAGTTGACACAGAATTGGAAGAGGCTGAAAGGTATGAAAAAGTAAAGGTGCAGGATTTTAAACTCCAGGCAGCTGAGGCAAAAAGGATTAAGTGGGAAAAGTTTATCAATGAAGTCGGTGGGGATGTGACTTTGGGAAAATTCTGGAGACTGTAACGGCAGATGAAGAGACAGGTGATGCCTGGTACACATGGCACCGTTTATGATGATAACAACCGACCTATGGCAACTGACAAAGACAAAGGGGAGGCTCTTCTTGCGCGATTTTTAAAACAGGCGGATCAGCAAGAAATGCTAACTAACTAAGGGCTATTAGAGATAACGTCAGAGAAGCCTTGTCGCGGGTCACTAGGAAGGAGGACTGTGAGATTAAAGTGGAGGACATTTGACGGGTACTGAAGCGGGCTAAAGACACAGCGCCAGGTTCGGATGATGTGAGGTACTCCCATATGAGGAACATAAATGATGGGGACTTGGAGGAGATGGCTCTTTGTTTCAACCTAAGCATCAATACCCGGAAATACCCCATGATTGGCTGCATAGCTACCTGGTCCCCCTCCAAAAGCCAGGTAAAGATCACTCCAGACTTAATGGATACCGAATCTTAACCCTGCAAAACACGTATGGCAAAGTCCTCGAAAAATTAGTAGCACGCATGCTCTAGCAACATTTGGAAAGTCGGAATCTGCTTCCCCAATGCCTCGGGAGCTACCGGTCGGGAAAGGACACTTGAGCCAATGCTGCAACTTTTGCATTCGATGTCTATGAGGGTTTCTAGGACAAACAGGAGACAGTGGCGCTAGCTCTTGACGTGGAGGATGCGTATAACAAGGTTAGGTATGATCGGTTAATACACAAACTGTTGGACATGGAGGTCTGCCCATGTCTTGTTAGATGGGTTGCGGCAGTCCTTTATGAGCGTAAGGTTGCACTGCGCATGGGTTCCTGGACTTCTGACCCCTGTACTATTACACCTGGGTTGCCGCAGGGATCTGCCTTGTCCCCAGTGCTCTTTAATGTCTACACCAGCAAAATCGCAGCTATTGAACACCAGGTGTGGGAAGAATCTTGACATTTGCAGATGGTGTGCTGGTGTACAGACACGGCAGAGACAGGGCCAGTTTGGCGAAAGACTTACAGGTGGCGGTAAACAGGGTGGCGGAGTGGTGAAATGTCGCAGGGGCCATTATAAACCCAGACAAGGCATCGGTTGTGTGGTATTCCTTGGATAACCGGATCGTCAAGGCAGACGTCCCAGGTATTATGTTGAATGGATGTCCGCTTAGTCGAGAGAGTAAACTGAAGTACTTGGGTATCACCTTTGACAGGTGATTGTCTATTAAGGATCGTGTGGAGGCTTTGGTGGTGAAGGCTGGTAGGGGACGTAATGCATTGAGGGCTATGGCAGCAACCGGGGTAGATCAGAGGATACTGTTCAGGCTCTTTCAGCAGTTAATAATTTCTGTCATTGAGTATGGTTTGGGGTTGCTGACAGTATCAAAGAACCAGCTTGAAAGGTTGGAGCGCATACAGAATACTGCCATGCGGTTAATCCTGGGGTGCACAAAGGACACACCAATTATATTCATGAGGCATATCCTGACGCTACCAACAATGACGGATAGGCATAGGGTCCTTCAGGCCAAATGGTACTTGAGAGTTGCCGCAGACAGGGATCACCCGCTGCATGCAGCAATGGATATGGTTAAGGGTCATAGACTAAGACGAGGCAGGTCCTGGATGTCACAGGCAGAACTTTCTATAAGTCAGGTGTGTGATCTAGAGACCATCAATCGTGAAAGAGAGTGGGTTGAAGTTCCGGAAGACATGACGGATTGGCACAATGTAATAATAACACTCGGTCGTGAGTGCAGAGAATGGGCAGCGGACCGCACTGAGTTTGAAGTGCAACAGCTGATTCAGAGCAACACACATCAAGGTGACATAGTCATCACTCCGATGGGTCAGTGGTGAGAAACAGACTGGGGCTTTATTGCAAAGTCTAATGGGCGAGTCTTGAAAAAGGAGAGTCTGGCATATGAGACTACGACCTCCAGCATGAGAATGGAGGTGTAGGCAGTAACAGCGGCATTCCGGTGGCTAGAGGAGACTACTGCAACACACGTTGTATTCATTACGGTTTCAAATAGTATGCTTAGCAAGGCGGAGAAAGGAAAGTTTCGTGTGGAATGGCTCTCGTCGCTTCAGAGGTCACAGATAGTGAGAATAGTATGGATATTTTGCCATGGCCATGCGGGTGTACGAGGGAATGAACAGGCTGATAGGCTAGCAGGGACGGCACCTCTTGTGCGGGTGTACGAGGGAATGAACAGGCTGATAGGCTAGCAGGGATGCCACCTCTTGGTGGTATTTTGTCTATGGACAAGGGGGAGGTGGTCGTGCGATTGTGGGACCAGGTGGAGAAGGCGGAGGAACAGATTGAGAACCCATATGTGGAAAGAATGAGATTGCGGGGGATCGGCAGGGGTTCTGGAAGAATATCAAAACTAAGAGGGAAGACCAGGAAAACGTTTAATCAGATAGCGGTGGGAACGATTAGTAGTATGACTCTTCGCTGGTTGTTGAACGAGGGGACGGAGCACGTATGGGAATGTCCTGAATGCAGTGATGTCGGTTCTTAACTCAAGTTACCTCAACTCAACACAGAAAAAGGTTTGATTAGAGTCACTACATTAGGGCTAATTTTCATTGTTTCTAGTTTCTTTAATTAAAATACCATGGTTTATCATATCAAATGTTTTTTTTTCTGAAATAAATAAACACTGCTCCACATAGACTGTTGTTGTTTATATTCTGGTGCCAATTTTATATCATGTTTGTTAGGGCTGCATGACAATAATATTTTGACCAAAATCCTGATTTACTGTCAACAATAAACTTGTTGCGAACTAAAAACTGTAATGTTGCATTATGAATGTGCTTTTCTGGTGGCTTAGATAGTAGTGCTAGTAAGAAAATGGGTCCATAATTGTTCAGGAGACCATCGTCCAACAGGCCAGATTTAAGAAGAAGATACACAGCGATTTTAAGAACTGATGGAAAGTGGCCCTTGGCGAGACACTGATTATATACATAGATCACTGGCGCAGCACAATGGAAATCCGATTGCTGATTCCATTTAATCCTGACGAGTTACTGTTTGTTAGGTTACTGATGTAAGTAAATACTTCAGTGATTGTCACTAGTGGTATGTCGGAAGGATACCATGGGAGCATCTATTCTCGCAAAATGATGGCAGAAAGATAAGATCAAGCAGGGGTTGATCACAACGTTCTACGAAGGCCACTTTTATGCTATATTCAGTCACCATACGCGAGTCACTTCCAATTATCTACTTATTTATAATGTCTCTAATCAGTTTACGACATTCAATTGTTTCTTGAAAGACTTGTTCATTGGTTTTTCTGTCTGTCCACGGTATTCTTTGCATTTTCCTCAGAAACTACATTTCCTCAGTCATCAGATGTTTTTCAGCTTGTCTGCTCATTGTCCACGCTTCGCATCCATGTAAAGGTACAGGTTCTATATAGCACTTCAACACTTTTTTTCTCGTTTCAATTGATATTTTTTATTTGGTCAGTATGTTTTTCATCTTACAAAAGGCTACCTTCGCAATGGCAATTCTTGGTCTAATCTCTTCAAGGCATCTCCCACCAGTTGTTATGATAGCTGTACCAATTCACTTGTTTAAGAATATGCCCATTTACTTGAATATTACATTGTGGTATTTCTTCCTTCCTAGTGACGACCATAATCTGTGTCTTCTTACAATTCAATTCTTACCCTAGTTGCTCACTGTGTGCAACAACCGCATCTACTAAATATTGCAGGTCCTGTTCTTTGTCTGCAATCAAGACTGTATCATCTGCATATCTAATTGTACTCGGCTCGCGATGATGATGATGGAACTTTGCCAGAGGGCGTGGACTGTATGATTGGTCTAGAACTCTGGGAGTCTTTCCGACCCCAGTATAAAAACGCGTGCACAGGTAGAGCCGGTCCTTTCCGTAGTCCACCCCACCAGTCATGAGGCGCCAATGCCTAAGTAAACTTGTTACTTTTCACCTTGGAAGGTTTTGCTGTGGAGCGGCTGACTAGTTAGTGTCAGCAGGCCTGGGTTTATGGCGGGGTAGTTAATTGTGTCACAACTCTTTTGTTTATGTCGCGTCTTAAGATTTATGTTGTGTAACTTATGTTTTTGTAGTGTCTTATTGTTGTCTGTGTCAAAGTCCTTTATTGTGTCATTCTATTCAGCTACTGCTTGGAACACCTGTGTTGTGGTACTTGGTGTACCCTGTTATCTTAGGTTCTGGTGAATGGATAGGGACCACCCTTGGTTGATGTTTGATATATGCAGTTGTCTGTTGTATCTGTAATTGAACATCCGTTATTGAATGTTTTATTCAATGTGTTCGAACACAAATTGTCACCAAAATTGTAGCAGTTGATAAATAAAGAGCTACTTTTGTACTGTTCTTGTTTAGTCTCTTTTAGGTTTTACAACCACTATTTCTACCACAATCTAACACCTTAATCCACTGTCTGGACCTCAAATATGACAATTAATGTCCAGAGTTGAGGACCCCTGTCCAAGACCTCGTATATTCTTACCTAATTACTATAATCTTTTTGTCAGTTGAGGGCGGTGTGAGGTTACTCTCTCTTTTACTCCTTTTCTTCTTTGGCCATAACAATGTCAGAGTTACTCTCTACCTCTCAGCACCGTAGCAAAGGAAACATCAGCCTTTACTCTTGTGTCTTTTCCCCTCGGCTACACATTTTATTGATGTATCGTCCCTCAATACACTGTACAGGGGAAAAAGATCTGGAGACATTACACACCCCTGTCTCACACCTCTCTTAATAGGCTGATATTGACCTACTTCATGATCAATTCTTATGGCAGCTTGTTGTTTCCAGTATATGTATTTTACAAGTCGAAGGTCTTTTCCATCAATTTGTAGAGCTTCAAGTATCCTTATCATGTCGACATGTCTCACTTTATCGAAAGCCTTTATGTAGTCAATAAAGCAAAGGTGTAGATCTTTTTTTTATTTCTATAGAACGTTCAATTACTGTTCTCAGTCTATAAACATCATTTACTGTACCCACAAGCCCACATTGTTCCTCTCCTATTTCAGGTTGTATTTTCTTCCTAACTCTTTGCATGGTAATTCTGAGCAAAATCTTCGTGATGCGACTCATTATACTAATTGTTCGATGTTAATCACATTCCAAGGATTCTTATTTCTTTGGGATTGCAATAAATACAGAATTACATAATTCATGAGGTATGTCTCCAGTATTATATATTGTATTCAGGGTCTGGTAACTTTATCTATTCCGTATTCTTCTAAAGTATTAATCATTTATGTTGTGATACTGTCTGAACCGGGTGTCTTGCCAGTTATCATATGGTGAAGAGGATTCTGAACCTTCATCTTCAATATTAATGGTCCTTCATTATTATTTTGAATATCATACTGTTCTTCTCTGTTATCATCATAAAGGGTTTTCACATCATCTGACCATACATATAAAATCTGATAATTTTCTATTTTGATTTTTCCATCTTTTGTCTTTAGGCAGCCTGCTGATGTATGTGTTCTTTGATTAGTAAGCTCCTGATATCTTTTGTGCATTAGTTTGGTATTTTTACTGTTGTTACCGTAAAGGCCCATGAACTTCTCACTCGTCGAACGACCGACCCATCTGTATAAATGACAGCATCACCCTCCAAAGAATTCTCGAAGATCAACGCTTGTACGTCCGCCTCCACAACAGTCAGATTTTCTTGTCTGCATTTTCTGTCTAGTTGGATGCAACTGAAAAGGACGTACAGAAATATGTTGGCACTTGTACCCACTCCTCGCCAGGTTCTAAGGCCTCAAGTTAACACACCTGTTGAAGAATGTTTTCGACTTAACCCATTCACGACCTTACTCCTTTTAATCTGCTGCCCTTTCCATCCATCATGTGCCATGCCTGTTGTTTTTTCAGTTTCTGTGCACTTTTTCTCGAGTTAATCTTCTTTTGCCTTCTTTCATAATGTTCTGAATTTTCTGTGAATGTCTTTATATTAGGCTGGATTATTTTTTTTTTCTGTCTTCTTGTTTCCATTAGTTGTAAAATTTCTTCCGTCATCCATGTCTGCCGACCCACTTACTTTAATATTTGAATATTTTTTTTCTGCAGCTAAACTGATTGAATTCTTCATCATTTCCCATTGATCTTCCACATCTTGAAATAGGATCTCTAGATAAGACAATATATCAACTTTGTCCTTTACTTCTATGTTAAAATTATCTTGTATTTCTTTGTCAGTTTTCAATTTGCGCAAATCATATTTAGTGTTTCCGGTTGTATACTTGACTTTGTTTTAACTGTACCCTCAGTGTGCCTGTAATTAATCTGTGATCACTGTAACAGTCTGCATTGGGAACTGTTTTTACGACTGTAGCGCATTTTGAAACCTTCTGCTAATCAGGACGTAATATATCTGGGTTTAATCCTGCTGTCTGGATAACACAGGGCGCTTTTATTTCCCGGAACATCTTCATATATCCATTTGAGGCTTTCGACTTGGTAAATTAAAACAAAAATTCGCCTTCGTGGATATTCGAACACATGGCCACCGAGATGGCATGCAATCGGGTTGGCCATTGAGCTACAGCTGCTCTCATTCATATAATGCTAGACCCGTATGTTTATAAACCTGCAGGCACTCGATGCGCGTTGTGGCAAACAGGACGCCGGGAAATGCCAAGTGTTATTGAATTTCTGGATGCAACGATGCCTTTTTTACACTAAAACAGACGAGTGAAAAATCTATATAATACAACAACGAACCAAGAGTGGCTTTCATAGATTAAAACGCACACAAAAACACGTTTGGCTGAGATAATAGGGAAAAAATGTGGAACATGCTCGAAGAATACAGTGTCATTAGGCAGCTGTTGGATAAAAGCAGAGCTATGTAGAGAAGCAGTCAATGTGCAGTATGAAAAATGTCGACATGACAAACTGGTGCAAAGAACCTTCAGGCGCCAGACACGGATATGTTTTATCACTACTTTTGTCCATCACCTATGTGGATAATATTACTAAAGAAGCAAATCCACAACCAGAGAGTTTAATTGAGCTGCTGCTACTTGCAGAAGACCAGAATGTACTGTACGAGAACAACGCGGATCTCCAACATAGTATAAATTGCCTTGACAATTGCTGTCAGAATTTTGATAACAAGATTAATATCGAAAAGGCAGAGTTACTTCAGTTTCTTTTTCCCGTTACAATGTGACCTAGATATGTAAATTTCTAAGTGTGCTCTTTAAATTTACACTGGCGTGCCTCAAGGTTTCTGTCTGTTGCCATTGATGACATATGTGCTGACAAAAATACAGTTTGCAATTGTTTTACATTGGCACCAATAAAATACAGTTTTTCAATGGTTTACATAGATACTCACACATGCTCACAACGCAAAGAAGATACTCGAGCTCCCAACACAAAGATGATACTCGGGCTCACAACTCAAAGATGATACTCCGACTCACAACACAATAGATAATACTCGGGCTCACAACACAATGATGATACTCAGGTTCACAAAACAAAGATGATAATCGGGCTCAAAACGCACAGATTATATCCGGGATCAAAACACAAACATGACACTCAGGCTCACAAAACACAGATGATCCTCGGGTTCACGAAAATAAGATGATAATCGGGCTCACAACACAAAGATGATACCCGGCCTCACAACACAAAGATGATTCTCGGGCTTACAACAAAGAGATGATACTCTGACTCACAACACAAAGATAATACTCACTCAGACTCACCTAACAGAGATGATAATCGCGCTCACAACACAGTGATAAAACTCAGGCTCACAACACAAAGATATCCATAAACTACGGCTACAAAACAAACGCAATGCTAAATCAGTCTCCTAAACACAACAATACTACAATTGGCCCACAACACACACGCAATAATCAACCGGGCTCACAAACAAAGGCAACAACAAGTAAAGCAGAGGTCACGTTTGACATTCCTTAAGACGTATTGGGCAGATGGTGCTATCCCCATATCTGTTACACGAATCAGCACTCGAGTGGAGATGTGTCAATACGAAACTGGTAGCTTTTGCTTCCCATAACATTTGAAACCGCAGGCAATTTGGTAGCAGATCGCTATGAGTTGATTTTCACAATGTGATGAGTGTTTGCTGTCAGAAAGCTGTTTTCAAACGAAAAGTTAGTTGCATATTTTTTTTCAGGATTTTGCAATAGCCCCAGCATTGATTGGCTGTTTGTGACGTTTAGGCAATTTTACAAAAAGTAGTTTATCATTGTTTTCTAAATGGCCGATGCCTTATATCATCGAAATCAGCGCAAATAGAACGGCTTTAAAATCGCCGTAGCTGATTTCGAACCTTCGGCTCGGTATTTCGGGCAACTGTAAAATTGCGTTTAACTATCTTCTAAGCCACTGCACCCGTTAATGTTTTTATTGCTTTTTGTCCATCAAGAATGATGATGACCATTAATTTCATCCAGTGGGGTTGAAAGTATGGAGCCGTAGAGTTCTAAAATGGCTGATAAGGCCTATTTTGACTCGAAATGTTCTTTGACAATGTGGGCAAGGAATGCTTGACGTTTCTGGAGGAGGATTTTTGCAGTGGTTTTTCTGTCCTGCCTTTTCTTCACAGCTCTTGCAGTTCCGGTTGCCTCACACATGACTGCACCCTTGCGTAATGATGCACGCCACAAATTTCGGTCTCTGGCTGCAGTCTCCCAGGTGTTATAATGAATTCCAAAAGCATTCAGTGAGATTTTCAGAGTGTCTTTAAAGCGCTTCCTCTGACTGTCTTGGGAGCTTTTACCACAATGCAACTCGCCGTAAAATATTCGTTCAGGGGGCCTGTGATCTGGCATGCGAGTTAAGTGACCAGCCCAGCGAATCCGATTCTTCATTAGTTCAGTGTGGATATTCGGCATGGACGCTCTTTCTAGGACTTCAGTGTCTCGGATCTTGTCATGCCATTTAATCTTTAGTAGCTTCCTAAGGCAGACTGTGTGGAAGTGGTTTCATTTCCTAGCATGTCGCTGATAAACAGTCCAGGTTTCACAAGCATATAGCAGTGTGGATAATACAACTGTTTTGTAGACTTTCAGCTTTGTTTGCAGGTTTATTCCCTTTCCGTCCCATACATTCTTGTACAGTCTGCCAAAGGCCGCGCTGGCTTTGGAGATTCTTGCATTCACTTCGTCATCAATTGTGGCAGCTTGTAACACAGTGCTGCCAAGATAGGTGAATTTGTCCAAAGCACTTAGTCTATGACCATTCACTTTGATATTCGGCATAGTTTGATTATTCGCTGAAGCTGGCTGGTGCATAACTACAGTCTTCTCCAAGTTGATATTGAGCCCAAAGTTGGCACAGGCATATGAGAAAGCTGAATCATTGTGTTGCATGTCTGCCTCTGAGTTGGCGTATAGAGCAAACAGGAGCTCTATGACGGTGTCGCTGTTCATTTTTGTTTTAACTTTCAGCCTTCTGAGATTGAATAACTTCCATCCATGTGGTAGTTGATGTCTATTCCAATGTCGTTGTTCTCGAAGGCATTCGTCAACATAGCTTAAAACACGAGGCTGAACAGTGTTGGTGCCAGGAACCATCCTTGCTTCACCCCATTGGTGAAAGGAAAGGGTTCAGACAGTTCACCATTTTCCTGTACTTGCCTGCATACCATCATGAAATGGCTGCACTATTTGGACAAACTTTCGTGGACAGCCATATTTTGCCATAATCTTCCACAGTCCTTCTCTGCTGACTGTATCAAAAGCCTCGGTAAAGTGAATGAAAGTGGAGAACATTTCGAAGTTCTGTTCCTGACATTTCTCTTGCAGCTGCCCTGCAGAGAAATTCATGTCAACAGTTCCTCGTTCTTTACTGAAGCCACATTGACTCTCAGGAAAAAAAGCTTGATTGAGATGGCCGAGAGGCTATTGAAAAGAATTTTGCAATTGAAAGCAAGGAGATGTCTCGGTGGTTGTCACAGAATTGGCGGTTTCCTTTACGTTTGTAAAGGTGGACTATTGACGCGTCCTTGATATCTTGTGGCGTAGTCTCGCTCACCCAAATGTTTGTAAAGACATGGTGAAGCTGCTTTGTTAGGACCGGCCCACCTGCCTTGTATATCTCTGCTGGGTGCAGTCACTTGTGAGTGAAGCAACCAGGACTAAGGCTGTAAAGAAAAGGCTGGACAGAAAAACCACTGCAGAAGACTTCCACCTGGAACGTCAATCTTTCTTAGCCCACATTGTCAAAGAACATTTCGAGTCAAAATAGACCTTAACAGCCATATTAGAACTCACGGCTCCATACTTTCAACCCCACAGGATGAAATGAATGGTCGTCATCACTCTTGATGGACAAACAACATGACACACTACTGAAATTACAAACGCTTAATTGTCATTACCCTCTATGTTCAACAATCACCTTCAAATTAATATTCTGTTTATGGCCGATCAAGTTATGTAGATGTTATTTGTAAGGTAACTTTACTGGGATATGCAGTTAGATATAACTAAATTGGAATAACAAGATAGAGAGAATTTTTTAGTTCACGCGTTTTCTTATATGAGAAGGTCAACTGATAATAATATTGCTGCATAGTTTTATATCATATGAATTGAATAATCCTCAAACTGAAACATTTGAAATACATATTCACAGGTAATGTCCCAATATAGAACATCTGTTATCCCCACGGTAATTTACATTTAAAATGAACTCTTCCTGTTTGCACAAAGCCGGCTGGAACCGCTTAATTGCTAACGCCTCAATATATTTGAGAAATTGTTCGTTGAATACAGATTACGAACAGTTTTCTTTGTTCATGTCGGCTCTGTGGTGAAGAGATTACGAATTCACTTCGTATTCCTGCAAAACGCGTTCGAAATATACCTGCGGGCGATTTAGAAGCAAACAGACCAGCGCTGGAATTCATACCATGGTATAAGGGTCGGTCGTTCAGAAAGTAATGGCAAACTACTGGAGGTGACCTTGTTCAGGAATCACAGACAGCCAAAATAATGTTGAGGTGACTCTTACGTTCAATGAATGTTATGCAACTAACTTTATATACACTGATGGAGAAGGGGGTCAATCCCTGGTTAGTGAACTGGATAGCAGCCGTCTTGCATTCTCGTCGGGTTGCTCT
Source organism: Cepaea nemoralis (assembly GCA_014155875.1). NCBI lineage: Eukaryota > Metazoa > Mollusca > Gastropoda > Stylommatophora > Helicidae > Cepaea > Cepaea nemoralis. Next base: position 299,923 of record JACEFZ010010558.1, on the reverse strand, counting down.
CCGTCTGGGTGCATGGACCTCAGAGCCATATATGTTAACCCCGGTACTGCCACAGGGATCTGCAGTCTCACCGGTGCTCTTTAATGTGTATACGAGCAAGATTGCAAACCTAGAAGCACCAAGGGTTGGAAGAATACTAACATTTGCAGATGATATTCTTGCATATAGGCAGGGGAGAGATAGGGAGCAAACAGCACAGGAGTTACAGGCGACAGTAGATGAAGTGATTGACTGGTGCATAGAAATGAGTGCTGTCATCCACCCGGAAAAAGGCGGCTGTTTTGTGATGCTCTCTGGACAACAGGATTGTAAGAGCTGATGGTAGAAATGTCAGCAGAGAGAACAAACTAAAGTATCTGGGGATCACATTTGACAGGAGCCTATCCTTCAAGGACCATGTGGAGACGGTCGTGACAAGAACTCAAAAGGGACTCAATGCACTTAAAACTATGGCTGCAATGGACATTGAGCAGAGAATGCTTTTCACACTATATCAGCACTTGATCCTCTCAGTAATTGATTATGGATTAGGTCTGCTCACTGTCTCAGAGAGTCAGCTGGTGAAGTTAGAGCGCATACAGAACGAAGCTATGCGGGTCATTCTGGGATGCACTAGAGACGCCCCAGTAGTGTGTTTTCAATTCGTTACATCCTTGGTCTGCCGACTGTTGCTGGTAGGCTCAAGGTGATGCAGGCGAAGGCATACCTCAGAGTAGCTGCAGACACAGACACCCACTGCATGAGGCGCTGGACGCAGTTAAGGGTCAGCGACTGATAAGAGGGAAATCATGGATGGCTCAGGCGGAGGATACGATCAGACAGGTGTGCCCCCTGCAGAACATTAGGCGTGGAGAGGAGTGGGTCAGAGTGCCACTGGAGCAGTCAGACTTGTGTAGAGTTATAATCACATTAAGCCGGGAGTGCAGGGAGTGGCCAGCAGGGGCCACGGAAGTGGAAATCCAGCAACTAATTAAGGACAATGCTCACTCAAGTGATGTGATTATCTACACAGATTGGTCGGTGTCAAGAGGTAGGAGAAGTGGCTGGGGTTTCATAGCCAAAGCTAATGGTCGATGTTTGGGGCAGGAGAGCCTGGCATATGATACCACAACATCCAGCTTAAGAATGGAAGTGGAGGCAGTCACTGCGGCTCTCCGCTGGATGGAGAATACGACACACACACACACATCGTCATTGTAACTGACTCAGAAAGCATGCTGACGAGGGTGAGGACGGGCAGACTTCGTGCGGAGTGGCTTGCTTCGCTTCGGAGGTCACGGGTGACAAGCATCGCCTGGATCTTTTCTCCGGGGCATGCCGGTGTGCTGGGAAATGAACAGGCGGACAGATTGGCTGGCTCTGCAGAACTTGGTGGAGTATTGATACATGACAAGGCAGACGTGGTTGCGGCCTTGTGGGAGCACGTGCACACCTCGTAGGAGCAAATGGATTACCATGGTCTGGCAAGAATGAGACAACGAGGAGTGACGAAGGGATCTGGCCGACGCTCAACGCTCAAAGGAAAGGCGAGACGGACTTATAATCAGATTGCTACTGGTACTATTAGTGTTGGAACTTTTCGCTGGCTGCTGAGGATGGGGACGGAGCACTTATGGGAATGCCCCGAATGCTGTGATGTCGATTCCTAAATCAATCAATCAATCAATATATATATATATATAAGAATCATGTGTCCAGGATTTTCCACTGACCTGACGAATATTGACGATGTGAGAAAAACGGTTGTGGTTGAAGCCGAACTCAGTCGTCTTAACATTGATATTGCTGGCCTGCAGGAGACACACCTCGCTGAGGATGGGGCACTCAGGGAAAACATACACCTTTTTTGGGAAGGGTAGAGGGCAGGCACAAAAACAGGCAACATGGTGTGTTGCAGTGAAGACGTCGCTACTGGGAATGATTGATATCCCAGCTGAAGGTAATGAAAGACTATTATCCCTGCGCGTGGCAACTTCTTATGGTTTTGCCACCATTATCACTGCATATGCACCGACACTTGCTTCCTCTGATAGTGTGAAGGATTCGTTCTACGAGGAGTTAGACTCTGTGATCAAGGCAGTTCCAAAATCCGACTACATTTATATGCTCGGTGATTTCAATGCTCGTGTGGGCAAGGACTCGAGTTCGGTCGCATGAATGAAAATTGGCAAAGGCTGCTAGAGCATTGCACCAGTAATGACCTATGTATTACAAACGCCTTCTTTAAAACTAAAGAGCTGCATATGGTCACATGGAAACATCCAAGATCCAGCCATTGGCATCAGCTGGACTTCATCATCACACGGAGACAACATCTGAACCAAACGTCATTAACTCGAAGTTACCACAGCGCTGACTGTGATACGGATCATTCTTTGGTTGTTTGCAAGAAGTTAGACTGAAACCAAGAGAATTTACACAGCTAAACACAAAATTAGCCTCAGGGTTAATATTATTAACACCCACGATCCTGATAAGTGCTTTGAGTTAGAACAGCAACTTGAAGACGCTTTCACTGATACATCAGAAATTTGAACAGTAAGTGAAAAGTGGGGTAACTTAAGGAAACTCTTTATAAAACTGCGGTTGGGGTTTACGACACTGTGGATCATAAGAGGCAGGACTGGTTTGCGGCAAACAGCGGCCAGACACTGGAGTCCTTGATTGATAAAAAGAACATAGCTCTCTTAAGAAACAAGAAAAGAACAACGCGTAACACTCTCAGTGAGCTGAAGCAAGCAAGGAAGGATGTGTAAAAGGCTCCCCGGCAGTGTGTATATGATTATTGGATCAAGTGATGTGAGTCCATTCAAATTCAAGTGATAAGGGAAACATCAGAAGCATGTATGAAGGGATATAGAAAGCAGGTGGTCCAATGATCAAAAGAAGTGTACCACTGAAAAGGCATTTGATTTGGTCAGTCGTGGGGGTCTGTTCAAGGCACTAAAGAAGATTGGCTGCCCACCAACTCTTCTGTCCATTGTAGAATCGTTCCACACAGGACATGAAGGGTATAATAAGTTTTATGGTGCAACTTCAGAAGAGTTTGAAATCAAGCGGGGAGTTAAGCAAAGTTGTGTTCTATCCCCCACCCTCTTTGGAATATACTTTTAAATTCTACTGAAACATGCCTTTCGTGATCAGGATGCCGGTATATACATTCACTCATGCCTAGATGGCGGCCTCTATAATGCTCAGAGATTGAAGGCCAAGACCTAAAATTAGGATGGTACTGATCAGAGAGTAGGTTTTTTTGCAGATGATGCTGCAATTACGACCCATTCTGAGGAAGAATTACAACGTCTACTATCTGCATTCTCCAATGCTTGTTTTGAATTTTGTTTCACAATTAGCAAAACAAAGATACAGACTATGTCACAATGTGCACATGGGGTACCATCAATCTTTATTGACGATGCCGAACTAGAGATAGTAGACCATTTTACATATCTAGGATCAGTGGTAAATAGCAAATTATCACTAGATCAGGAAATCAACATCAGGATTGGTAAGGCAGCAACAACAATGAACCGTTTACGAAAAAGAGTCTGGGAGAACAGGAAGCTTATTGCCAAAATAAAAGTCCTTGTCTATCAAGCCTGTGTCCTTAATACTCTTCTGTATGGCTGTGAAGCCTGGACAACTTACTCACACCAAGAGAATTAAACAGCTTTCATATGCGGTGTCTGCGAAAAATGCTGGGTATTAAACGGCAAGACAAAATCACAAATGCTGAAGTATTGGAAAGATCAGGTTGTGTGACGGTATGTTCCATGCTCAGTCTCCGTAGACTTAGATGGATAGGACATGTTAGGAGGATGGATGATGGTAGAATACCAAAGGACATCTTTTTGATGAATTACAGACGGGTAGGAGATCTCAGGGTCGGTCTCTACTACGATATACAGATGTGTGTAAGCGGGGCATGATTGATACAGGCATTGATAATGCACATTGGGAGCAAGTCGCCGCTGAACGTGTTGCATGGAGGGCAAATATCTTAAAAGGAATAAAGACAAAGGAGAAAGTTATTGCAGATAAGTCACACACCGAGCGTGTAAGACTCAAGATGGTGCATGATGGTGTAAATGACCATGTGTTCACATGCATCCACAGTGGACGAACATTTACAGCGCGATTTTGCCTTAACAGTCACATTCGCCTCCACAATGTATTGTAGTTATTATGCCTTTTTGAAGCTCAAACTATCGTCTTTTAAGACGGCAGGTTGCCAATGTGTGTGTGTGTGTGTGTGTGCGTGCGTGCGTGTGTGTGTGTGTGTGTGTGTGAGATAGATAGATAGATAGATAGAGAGAGAGAGAGAGAGAGAGAGAGAGAGAGAGAGAGAGAGAGAGAGAGAGAGAGAGAGAGAGAGAGAGAGAGAACATATTATTTGTGTCTTATGAGTTTAAATTCACTAAGATAATCTATTGTATTGAATAATACGAGTATTACCCTAGAGTAGTTTTTAAAATTATAAATGAGGGTTGAACTTAGGGAAGGAAATAGACTGTTCCAGGAAGGCCTGCGAGACTAAGATAAGTAGCAAAAGCGGCATCTGAAGATCTCTGAAACACGTGATTCTCAGGTCACTGAGTCCAGACGAAGAGAAATGAGGTTGTCTTGACAAATGACTTAAGAATACCATTGCAGTCTGAGAAGATTAGGGATGGACGACGCTAGGTCAGTTTACTATAGTAGGCCTCCGGATGTCTGACCACTAGGGACTAGATTACTCTCGGACTCCGAAAATAGACGGATACCTAGCTATATTTTTCATACTGCATATCGGTAAAATGTAATTTGAAACAACCATGGGGATAGCGAATGTTTCACGTTCGATCAGTACTTGTGATTGTGTGTTTTAATTGTTACATGTTACTTTATCATCACCTTCTAGCCTAGAGAGTCGACGGTTAGTAGTATGAAGCTGCATTCTGAACGACCGGTACTCATAACACTATATGGAAACAAACGTAAGGCAGTATGCTTCCAAATCGCCCGCAGCTGTGTTTCGAACGCGGTATGCGAGATTACGAACTGCATTCATAACCCTTCGCCAGAGAGTCTTCACCACAGAACTTTGGCCCCTTAGAAAACGTCCATGTATATCCACAGATTTCGGTCCCCTGTGCTCTGGGTCAATTATATTAATATTCTTCGAAGGCACCGTCTCGTTCCTTTGACAATGGTTTCAGACGATCTCCCCCCCCCCCCCAACCTGTTCTACCGCTGATCTTTCTGGCCATCACGATGTTTTCCAATGACTCTCTTATCATTATATGATCAATGAAATATGTCTCCTTATATCTGTATATAGCCGGCTTTCTGGCCTAGTGGTTAGCGACTTTTCTCCGTAATCTCGTATACTCTCGTAAGTAACGTGACGACGGTAAGAATCAGCAGTGGTTCGAATCTCGTCGGTAACTTACAGGGTATGTTAGCCGGCTGCCCAGAAAGCAATGGCAAACTACTGAGCGTAGTCTTGCCAAGAAATCAACAATCAGCTGAAAGATGTTGACAGCGATGTCCTGTAAAGGATATGTAAACATATTTATATCTGCATATAGGATCTTCTACTTGTATTCGTCATCTCCATGCACTAATTGTTAGTTGTACTGGCAGATCCAGTAGATTCGCAACATACGTGTCAGAAACCACATATCCTTCGCCTCCAGACTCTTCCGAATCTGTTTGTTAGCTTTCCATGCTTCACTTCCCTACAGCAGAACAGGTTATATATAGCTTGTCATAAATTACCGTACTTAAGCTCAAATACTCATGCCTCAGTTCTAATCAATGGACACCGAATGACTTTCAACCGATTGTTGTTGAACCCTTTAGGCCTTTGCAATAGCGTGAGAAATTAATTCAAAAGTATAGATCGGAGCTAAAAGAAGGAGATGACAGAAATGACGATCAGAGGATGCACTCACTCAAAAAATTAGTGGCATGTTCATCGCAGGATATTGCAATTTATCCCAGCATTTATTGCCTGTTTGTGTTTTATTGTATTGGTAATTTTACGTTCAGTGGTTTACTATTGCTTTCTGTACAGCCAACGACCATACCATTGTGAAAATCAAAACATATCTTTCCACTTCCAAATCGCCTGTGGTTGATTCTAACCTAGTATGTCAGGATTATTATAGACCTGTGAGCCATATAACTAAAATACTCTTCAATTTTATGCAAGTAATAACTCAAAATAAATAAAATAGATGGGTAAATAGCTGAAGAACAAGTTGGGTTCCGGAGGATAAGCGTAGTGCTGTAAGGAGATGGCAAAATGCCAAGAAGAACAGAGCTGGTCATCCTAGTCCCTGCTTGCACTTAGAAAGAGAGATGCACACAAAAGTAAGCTATTTAAAAAAACTGGTCAAGGTGGTTAAAAGCGAAAAATGGGCAGAGGTGTGTCAAAGAGTAAGCACAGACAAGTCACTGAAATTGTTCTGGCGACTACATAAAAGCATGAGTGGTGTAGTCAAGAATAAGAGCATTTCAGACTTCCAAGGTGCTGACCTCACCTGGCAGAGGACTGACGAGGACAAGGGCAAAGCCCTCTTTGAACGCTACCTTGGGAAGGGCAACCAAACAGACATGGGAGGCCGAAATCTGGCCAAGGAGGTCACCTCAGACAGATGCAAGGCCCAGAACACTTCGGATGAAGACACAGTGACAGTGAAAGAAATCAAGGCTGTGCTTCGACGATCAAATAACAGTGCTCCAGGTCCTGATGGCATAAGATACGACGACATAAATAGGTGTACCGACAATGAGCTAGAGAAACTAGCAGACATGTACAACAACAGTATAGGGAGTGCTAGCATCAAGGAGGAATGGTTACACAGCTATCTGATTCCCTTGCCGAAGCCTGACAAAGACCACAAAAAAATTCAGGGATATCGAATTATAACCATGCAGAATACAATAGGCAAGCTGCTGGAGAAGGTAATTGCCAGGAAAATATCAAGCCAACTAGAGAGGCAAGGTGTTTTCCCACCTACCCTGGGTGGGTACCGTCCAAAAAGAGAAACCTGGACCAATGCAGCAGTCTTTCCCCATGATGTCTATGAAGGTTTCCACTCAGGCACTGAAACCGTTGCTGCAGCGATGGATCTTGAGGACGCATACAACAGAGTACCACTGGATTTTCTAATGTTTCAGCTTCTTGAACTAAACGTAAGTCCATTCCTCCTTAGTTGGATCGCTGCAGCCCTCTACCAACGGAAAGTAGTTTTTAGATGTGGCAGTTGGACTTCGGAACCAACAACAATATATCCTGGCCTACCACAGGGATCACCATTATCTCCGGTACTGTTCAACGCCTACACAGTGAGAATCACCAGTGAGCAGATCACTGGACCTGGCAGGACATTGTCGTATGCCGATGATGTTTTAGTGTATCGTCAGGGTAAGGATAGAGAGGAGGTTGCTGTGGAACTACAAACCGAACTCAATCGCATAAGTACTTGGTGTGATGAAGCTGGGGCAATGGTCAACCCAACAAAGGCAACAGTGACTTGGTTCTCGTTGAATAATCATATTGTCAACAACCCAACACCAACTTTAATGCTGTGTTCAGAGACGGTGGAAAGAACGCAGGCAATGAATTACCTGGGGATACGGTTTGATCGAAGCCTTGCTTATAATGTGCACATAGACCAGGTGATAACAAAGGCCAAGCGGGGTTTGGCAGCGATGCGGGAGATGGCGGCAGCAAACTGTGAGCAGCGCCATCTATGTCTTCTGTACGAGGGGCTGGTCATGTCTGTTTTGGAGTATGCAATGGCAATCCTGACTCTCAGCCATAAGCAGATAGAAAGGATGGAAAGGATACAGAATGAAGCTATGCGCATTATTCTTGGATGTACAAGAGATACAGCATGCAGGGCGATGCGCTACCTTCTTGATTTTCCAACCATTGAAGAGAGAATACAAGTTTGCAGGGCACGCGCCTACCTCAGAATTAACGCAAACACACAACATCCACTGCATAGTGAAATTAGGAAGGTGAAGGGCAGCAGGTTAAAAAGAGGACGGTCGTGGATGGGTCAAGCCGAAGACATTCTTCAACAGGTGTGTTCACTTGAGGACTTAGAACCTGGCGAGGAGTGGGTGCAAGTGCCAACAGACTTCTGCACATCCTTTTCAGTTTGCATCCAACTAGATAGAAAATGCAGACAAGGAAAATCCGGCTGCTGTTGAGGCTGAAGTACAAGCGTTGATTTTCGAGAATTCGCTAGACGGTGACGCTGGTCATCTGCACAGATGGGTCGGTCGTCCGACATGTGAGAAGCTCATGGGCCTTTACAGGTCGGGCCGGAGGGAGAATTGTGAAGGAGGACTCTGGTGCTTTCACTGAAACCACAAGTAGCCTGACCATGGAAGTCATGGCAGTAAGTAAAGCAATAACATGGCTCGAGACACAGACATTCACTAGGGCTTGTTTCCTTAGCGACTCAATGAACATGATCAAGAGGATAGAGGAGGGGTCGATCCGAAGAGAATGGCTGCTGCCTCTGAAGCGGTCTCGGCTGGCAAAGATTAGTTTCATCTTCGTGCCAGGTCATGCGGGAGTACAAGGAAATGAGCGGGCTGACAAGCTCGCAGGTGAGGCTACTGTGGAGGGCGACGCGCCATGGACCAGGCTGACATTCTGAATGCTCTACGAGAAGTGAGACTTTTGCGAGAACCAAGTGATGACTGTGAATCTACAACAATGGCCAGTCTGCAGGAGCAGCAAATTAAAAGAGGGGTGGCCAAACAAGAACACTACGCAGGAAGCCACAGAAGATTGATAAACCAACACAGAACTGGCGTCGTTAGCCGCTACACGCTGCGGGATTTGCTGAGGAGGGGATCCGAGCACTTATGGACTGAATGGTTCGATGTGCAACGAGGATGATCTGTCGACTAACTAACTAACTAACTAAAACAGAGGTATCAGAGAAGCAATAATCTGTTTGAGGTTGTTGATTGAAGAATATACAGAAGTTCCGAAAAATGTATATGCATGTTCTATAGACTACAAGAACGATAAATTACATGCCTTCAAGATATAGGAGTCTTCGCAGGACATCAGACATATTAGTAACTTGTACTGGAAACAAATTGCGACAATTTGATACAGAAATAATATTCGTCGCCCATAGAGATACAAAGAAGAGTACGGCAGGGATGCTTGTAGTCCCCAGGCGTCTTCAACTTTTCCACAGAAAGAATATTTAAACAAGTCGAACTGCTTGGACTTAACATCACTCCGCCACGAAAATTACAGTTCATCGTCGATGGAAGCAGCATTCACTAGAAAAGAAGCAGCTTTACACACAGTACTGCATAAAGCTAACCTAGCTAGCTCAGCAACCCACCGGCCGACATTTTCTGAACATGCAGTCCACAATACAAACAACCGCGGACAGATGTAAAAGCACTCCACACGAAAACCACAGTTCATAGTGTCACTCCAAGCACTTAACTCATTAGCTGAGCGATGGAGCCATGTATTACCTGACCAACATCATGACTAAAACTCCACACAAAGGCAGTATTTCAAGAAAAGAAGATAAGTGTGTGTCTATGTTCGTAAAACGATAGCCTCGGTAGCGCAATGACTACCATGCTTGCTTGCCGGAACGGATCACGGTTTCGAATTCTAATCAAGGCGGCACATTAATGTTATTGGGAAGTAAAGTATCTCGTTGTAATATTGACCACTCGACACATTGAATGTCGATTAGTCTACACATGAACCTAGCACCACACAACAACATGCTTCAAGAGGTTGGAATGTTTCAATTTGCATTCGTTCGCTTTGAACTCAAGCGTAGGCCATATACCTGTTACTACTTCTAGTGCACTGTACTAATTTTTGCGTGCGGATTAGCTTTCCCTATTACCAGTGTCCCTCGCCAACAGACGAAACCGTTCCGACTTCAGAGGTACTTGTAAATGTACTTTCCCAAGTCAAAAAACGAGAAGGTAACAATTTAGTCCAACTGACCGATATGGAAGTTGAACCCTCTACCTCGGCATCAACACACTGGATGCTTAAGAACGAAAGCTCTTATTCATTCCCCCATGCTGATGTTGGCTTTTTACTGTACGCTGGGACACAAGTACACAAATCCCTGCTTGAGTCTAAACAGTACACATTATTCAATTGAATATTATTGCCTTCTTTACGATTATTATTGTTATTTTATTCACGTCTAACGACTGTTAAGTAATTTCTAATGTGCTCGTGTTTCATTTATCAAATCTCTTTTTACCTTCTCACGCGCTTTTGCCCAGCCTGTTAATTAACTTACGTGGCAATTTCTACAATTTTTAAACAAGATGTTTTTGCCTGAACATATTTTTAGGAGAATAATTTCATTTAACATCAACCCTATTTCGAAACACTTCACTCACGTGCTTTCCTGTAATTTCTGCTGCAACTTTCCAGATAACAAATATAATTATGCAATTTTTGTTATCTTGCACCATGTTAAATAACCACATTAGCCGTGTAATTGTTTTTGGCTTGCTGGAAGACACTGCTTTGACCTGTGTACACAGGACATTAAAGACATCCTTGCCGTGGAAATGCATGAGGCAGGAGAATTGTTGAAGCATCGAAAGGCGTCGAACGGGCAAAGATGAGAGCAAGCTAATTCTAACGACATGCTGCATTACACTGCATGTGGTTATTTCTTATACACAAGCGAAGAAATATATTTAACTCAAAACAAGGTATTCCCTTAGTGAAACACAGAAGCCACACTCAATATGTTGCACGATTTATTGCCTGGTTATTTCACTGTATCTCATCAGGTGCATTCTGCAGAGATACCATGCCTATGTGTTTTAATTGTTTCAGTTTAATTAAGTATTTTTCATGTGTTCACTTTATATGAAATATAACTCTGCAGTGTGCACCGGACGAGATGCAGCGAAATATGCCAGGCAATAAATTGTGTAACATATTATGTGTGGCATATGCATATTTAAATGGATATTTGAAACCCATAAACGGGCACTCTGCACGCTTCACCTGGACATCGCAAGGTATGAGATGAGATAATGATGATGATTATCATTAGCTACATGCAGACAATTGGCATCTGTGGCTTTGGGGTAGAGAACACCTTTTAGCCATCTTGGCATACCGGTTTCGATCAGCCGTAAGCGATACGTGAGCAGATCTCTTTCCTTTGATGTTCACTAGGAAATGCCGTTCAGAAAGCAACGGCAAACTACTGAACGTGAAAATATCTAGAAACCCACAATCCCACAGTCACGCTGGGTTGAGTGTGCCTGTCTGAAAAGAACTTGCTACTAAATGTAACTAACAAGCAGGGCATTGATATAATAATTCTTCGGACAATGTCGAAACATTAACATATTGCACAGAAAATCGTCAACGTAATAATGGAAACAAACAGAAACATAAGACATAGAGTTTTACGTGTGTGAAAACTAACACTACGTTTGAAACAAGAATTGCAGTGAGACTGAAATGCGTATTGCCTCCTTATTTTTGTCTACTGACTATATTTTGGATTTCCGGCGATATGGTGAATGGGTTACGAACGCAATTCGCAATTCCGCATACCGCGTTCGAAACATAGCTGTGGGTGAATTGGAAGCAGAGCGCGTTGCACTGATTTTTATACAAACTGTGAGACCCGGCTGATTAGAAAGCAAACGCAAAATATTGAACGTCAATTTGCCAAGAAATCACGAACAGTCAAAACATGCTGGAGTTGACTGCCACGATATATTGGATTATGAAGATTGAAATAAGTACCTCCAGAAATGATATTCAGAGAACTCATCTGACAGAGCAGCTCGGTGATCTGGATGTCGTTGATGGCATTTCCCAGTCTGTCCCATAAGCGATATCAGAACAAGGTAACTAACTCGCCTGACAGGAAGTAACAACGATTAGGTCTAAACAATCATAACGAAAAGACAAACAAGGCAAATGATAACCGAATCTGCCTTGATGAAACCACACTTCATCAGACTGAATCATACACATGTTTATGCAGTATTGTATATAAAGTCGGGAGTTCATATAAACATATTAAAATAAGAACAAAAAGGCAAGAGCAACCTTCGAAGCACTAAGAAATGTTGAAAGTGAAAGGAACTTATACCTTGGATCAAACTTAGAATAACTAATTCGAGGTCAGCGTAACCGAATGGATATCATCGCTTGTTCTTAAACTTCCGGTGTGCTGATGCTGAGGTAAAGTGTTCAACCCTTACACAGCTCAGTTGGACTAATTTATTGACTTATCGTACCTGACTTGGTGACGTAAATTACAAGTACCTCTGAAGTCTGAGTGGGTTCGCCTGATGGCGAGGGACACTGGTACTAGAGAAAGCTAATCCCACGCAAAATACAGTCCAGTAGTACTAGTAGTATGGACTATGCTCAAGTTCAAAACGAGCGCAAAAATAGAATTAATTATAATGCTAAGTCAGTGATGTTACTCGGACCCGAAACGCGGAGAACTACTAAAATAATAATGACTTATGAACTTCAAATATTCGTTAATTGGTACCTGCACGGGACTAAAATGACATGACAAAATCACCAATGTAGAGTTCAAGTAAGGAACTAAGCAAATACCGGTAAATTAACAGGTGATGACAAGACACTGGTGCTGGTTAGGACCTAATCTAGAAAACATGATAATAGTACAACTAGAAAGTCTTTTGTCTCGAACTAAAGGAGCAAACGAAATAGAGGAAGGCTTCAATCATACGAGCAAGATAATTAGAGACATAAATGAATAATATGAGGAGGATGTAGAAATAGCTGCATGAAATAACACAGGATGGGGCGGCTTGGAGTGAATAGGTTGAGAGCCAATGACTTATTGGGTGAAAGAATGTTAAAAATAAAAACAAGACGACTACCAGCGCAAAGCTTCATGTAACGGGTGAAGATTTACAGCTAAGCTGTAACCCACACAAACGCGTCAAATAGCACAAGAAAGCAACGAATTATACACTAACCAACCAACAGCTGAAAACAACTGATATGTCTCAGATTTTTTTTTTTTTTTAGCATATCCTTTACAGGACTTAGCTGTCAACACCAGCATCTTTCAGCTGTATGTTGATCTCTTGGCAAGATTACGCTCAGTAGTTTGCCATTGCTTTCTGAGCGACCGGCTCACATACCCCGTAAGTTACCGATGCGATTCGAACCACTGCTGATTTGAACCGTCATCACGTTACCGACGAGAGTATACGAGATTACGGAGAAAAGTCATAACCTCTAAGCCACGAAGCCGGCTGTCTCAGATTGGCATATGTAAAAATCAATGATTCTGCAACAAATTTTCTTTTAATCGAGTAGTTGACGTTTAGTCATACAGGCACACATGGGCTGGTCTACATAACTAAAATAAACATCAAATTAAGTCATAAGCATGTATGACAAGACAATATTGATAGTCAGTATACTGTCTATGCTGCTGCAAGTCTGAGGATCATGGGCTTTGAATATGTAGATTGAACAGAAATCATTGACCACGGAGATGCCGTTTCTCCCTGGAATGCTAAGAATCCAAAGGACGGCTAAGAAGTCTAACCTAAGTACTGCAGGGGAAAAAGTGACAAAGACATAATTGCCCAGCTCAGGACAAAACAAGCGTCTATTTATAGTTGTCACTTTGTGAGAAAATAACTACTTGAGCCGCGTGGCGCAGTAGCTAGGACGCTGTTCAGCTGTTGCGGCGGTCATGTGTTCAAATCACCATCCATTCGGCTTTTAAAAAATATGAACTAGCTTCCTAGGTCCACCCAGCCTAAAATTAGTAACAGGAAAGCGCCTGAGGGGTGGGGGTGGGGTAGAGGCGGTCGGCGGGAAATTGGCAACAACTGAAGTTGCATGTGAGATGCATAAGCGATGCATGGTATGGAGTGCTAGGGAGATAGTTATTATATACCTGCTGTTCGTAGGGGGTGGGAGGGTTGTTAGTAGGTAGTCAGGTCGGTAGGTAGGTAGGCAGATCCTATGTGGTGCCCTAGCGAAGTTGATAGCGACCTCCGTCGGTATGTCATTAGCACGTTGGACGCCAGTTCGAGGCCTGCTCATCGCTTGTCAAAATGAGGAGGAGGTTGGTCGCCTATGCTGCCTTGCTCCTAGACCTTTAGTTTAGTTCAGTTCAGTTTAGTTTAGTCGACGGATCAACATCACGCGGACTGGAATAACCCTTAAGTGCTCCGTTCTACTCCTAACTCAAGCCTGAGTCCGGAGAATCTCAGCTCAATTCACGAACTCCGTACCACCGCGAGGATCCTGTCATTACTTTGGGTAGACTTATAACTCGAAATTTTGCCCGGTTAGCGCCATTAGGCTACTTTTTTCGATTTCAAACTGCCAAGGGATTTTTTACGTGTGCAACAATACACACGGGCGTCCGATCCCACTACCCAGAGACTAGGGGAAATTGTGTTACTAGAAGTCCACGTTAAAATATCCGGGCCCTGACCAGGGCTTGAACCCAGGACCTCCAGCAATCGAAGCGGACACAATACCTCGAGACCTATTAATGTAATGCCGCTAACACAACTCAGACTCATAGCAGGAAACTACATTCGGGCAATATCATTAACACAGTTCAAATTCGTGTTATGGTCGCATCAATGGTTTACGGACAGTCAACGCAGTTTCACAATCTCACGTACCGGTTTCGAAATCTGTGGCAGGAGATTTAAAAGCATGCCGTCATCCGTTGATATTCGCGAAGCTATGAGGGTCTGCTCCGTGGCGAAGTGGTTACAGGTGCAGTTCGTAATCCGCATACCATACCGCGTTCGAAACACATCCGCCGGCGATTTGGCAACAGACCTCCTTGCGTTGGGTTTTCGTGAAATGGTATGCGTGTCGTTCAGAAAGCAATGGCAAACTACTGAACGTAAACATGCCGAGGAATTTCCAACAGCCAACAAATTATGGGGCTGACTGCTACGTCCTGTAAATGATATGTAACTAACTATAAGGGTATAACAAGTGGGTACCTCCCCTCTCCCCTGAAATCTGTCACATGAAATGTGTGTATGGTACACTCAACGCCCATGTACAAACACGACATTCCACACCGTCATTAAATATCCCTTTCTATGTGCATGAACACGCTTCAGACATAATAATCCACGTGTCATGAATGACGGCGGTTTGTGACGAAGTGATAACTGTCGTTATCCAACACTGAATACCTGAATCTGGAAGCAGGCAGCCTAGCGTTGATTTTTAACAGTGTAATGAGCGTCGTTCGTTCAGAAAGCAATGACTAACTACTGAATGCAAATGTGCCTAGTAAATCGCAAACAGCCGAACTATGATGAACTATGATTGCGACGTCATGTTAAGGGCATGCAACTAACATTTCGTATGCATCTGGCAAATTTGGTAAAAGGTATGCGCTCAGTATTTTTTAGATCAGTCTCAACTAGAAAGAATGTGTGTATTGGTACCCGTTTGATGCAGGGTCAATTAAAAAAAAAAACATCCCCACCTCTAAAGAAATTCGAAAACATGACCACAGGACCCATAAGCAATCGTGTTAGTCTCTGGGCTGCCACAACTCACCACTCCCTACCCGATACCCAACAAAGTACTGGCGTTACGCTACAGACAATATATACGCGTCGATACTCTGCAGTAGGGAGCCACGATAGTGTAGTGGGTAGACGCTCCCCTACCCGAACAAATGTACTGGTTAGTTGCATATCCTTTACAGTACGTCGCAGTCAACCCAAGCATTTTTTGGCTCTTTGTGATTTCTTGGCAAGTTTACGTTCAGTAGTTTACCATTGCTAAATGAACGACCGGCACTCATACCATTGAAAACCAACGCAAAGCAGTCTGCTGCCAAATCGCCTGCAGTTGTGTTTCGAACACGGTTTGCAGGATTACGAATTGCTTCTGTAACCTCTTCACCGCAGAAGCGATGGTCTCTACTACAGTAGCGAGCCTCGATGGTGTAGTGGCTAGATTCTCTCTCACCTGTCCGGTAGTCCCTACTACAGTAGCGAGCCGCGATGGTGTAGTGGCTAGACTCTCTCTCACCTATCCAGAGGTCCCTACTACAGTAGCGAGCTGCGATGGTGTAGTGGCTAGACTCTCTCTCTCTCTCTCACCTGTTAGGTGGTCCCTACTACAGTAGCGAGCCTCGATGGTGTAGTGGCTAGACTCTCTCTCTCAGCTGTTAGGTGGTCCCCACTACAGTAGCGAGCCGCGATGGTGTAGTGGTTAAACTCTCTCTCTCTCTCTCTCTCTCTCTCTCTCTCTCACCTGTTAGGTGGTCCCTACTACAGTAGCGAGTCTCGATGGTGTAGTGGCTAGATTCTCTCTCACCTGTCCGGTAGTCGCTACTGCAGTAGCGAGCCGCGATGGTGTAGTGGCTAGACTCTCTCTCACCTATCGAGAGGTCCCTACTACAGTAGCGAGCTGTGATGGTGTAGTGGCTAGACTCTCTCTCTCTCACCTGTTAGGTGGTCCCCACTACAGTAGCGAGCCGCTATGGTGTAGTGGCTGGACTCTCTCTCTCTCTCTCTCTCACCTGTCCGGTGGTCCCTACTAGTGTAGAGAGCCGCGATGGTGTAGTGGCTAGACTCTCTCTCTCTCACCTCTCCGGAGGTCCCTACTACAGTAGCGAGCCGCGATGGTGTAGTGGCTAGACTCTCTCTCTCACCTGTCCAGTGGTCCCTACTACATTAGCGAGCCTCGACGGTGTAGTGGCTGGACTCTCTCTCACCTGTTCGGTGGTCCCTACTACAGTAGAGCGCCGCGATGGTGTAGTGGCTAGACTCTCTCTCTCTCATGTCCGGTGGTCCCTACTACAATAGAGAGCCGCAGTGGTGTAGTGGCTAGACTCTCTCCTGCCGGTCCGGTGGGCCCTGCAACAGTAGAGCGCCGCGATGGTGTAGTGGCTAGACTCTCTCTCTCACCTGTCCAGTGGTCCCTACTACAGTAGCGAGCCGCGTTGGTGAAGTGGCTAGACTCTCTCACACCTGTCCAGTGGTCCCTACTACAGTAGAGCGCCGCGATGGTGTAGTGGCTAGACTCTTTCTCACCTGTCCAGTGGTCCTTACTACAGTAGAGCGCCGCAATGGTGTAGTGGCTAGACTCTCTCTCACCTGTCCAGTGGTCCCTACTACAGTAGAGCGCCGCGATGGTGTAGTGGCTAGACTCTCTCTCTCACCTGTCCAGTGGTCCCTACTACAGTAGAGCGCCGCGATGGTGTAGTGGCTAGACTCTCTCTCTCACCTGTCCAGTTGTCCCTACTACAGTAGCGAGCCGCGATGGTGTAGTGGCTAGACTCTCTCACACCTGTCCAGTGGTCCCTACTACAGTAGAGAGCCGCAGTGGTGTAGTGGCTAGACTCTCTCCTGCCGGTCCGGTGGTCCCTACTACAGTAGAGCACCGTGATGGTGTAGTGGCTAGACTCTCTCTCACCTGTCCAGTGGTCCCTACTACAGTAGCGAGCCGCGATGGTGTAGTGGCTAGACTCTCTCTCTCTCGCCTGTCCAGTGGTCCCTACTACAGTAGCGAGCCGCAATGGTGTAGTGGCTAGACTCTCTCTCTCTCTCTCGCCTGTCCAGTGGTCCCTACTACAGTAGCGAGCCGCAATGGTGTAGTGGCTAGACTCTCTCTCTCTCTCTCGCCTGTCCAGTGGTCCCTACTACAGTAGCGAGCCGCAATGGTGTAGTGGCTAGACTCTCTCTCTCTCTCTCTCTCTCTCTCTCTCTCTCTCTCACCTGTCCAGTGGTCCCCACTACAGTAGAGAGCCGCAGTGGTGTAGTGGCTAGACTCTCTCTCTCTCTCGCCTGTCCAGTGGTCCCTACTTCAGTAGCGAGACGCAATGGTGTAGTGGCTAGACTCTCTCTCTCTCTCTCGCCTGTCCAGTGGTCCCTACTACAGTAGCGAGCCGCAATGGTGTAGTGGCTAGACTCTCTCTCTCTCTCTCTCGCCTGTCCAGTGGTCCCTACTACAGTAGCGAGCCGCAATGGTGTAGTGGCTAGACTCTCTCTCTCTCTCGCCTGTCCAGTGGTCCCTACTACAGTAGCCAGCCGCAATGGTGTAGTGGCTAGACTCTCTCTCTCTCTCTCACCTGTCCAGTGGTCCCTACTACAGTAGAGAGCCGCAGTGGTGTAGTGGCTAGACTCTCTCTCTCTCGCCTGTCCAGTGGTCCCTACTTCAGTAGCGAGACGCAATGGTGTAGTGGCTAGACTCTCTCTCTCTCTCTCTCTCACCTGTCCAGTGGTCCCTACTACAGTAGAGAGCCGCAGTGGTGTAGTCGCTAGACTCTTTCTCTCTCTCTCTCTCGCCTGTCCAGTGGTCCCTACTACAGTAGCGAGCCTCGATGGTGTAGTTGCTAGACTCTCTCTTGCCTGTCCAGTGGTCCCTACTACAGTAAATAGCCGCGATGGTGTAGTGGCTATACTCTCTTTCTCGCCTGTCCAGTAGTCCCTACTACAGTAGCGAGCCCCGATGGTGAAGTGGCTAGACTCTCTCTCTTGCCTGTCCAGTGGTCCCTACTACAGTAAATAGCCGCGATGGTGTAGTGACTAGACTCTCCCCTACCTGTCCGGTAGGCATATGTTCGAATTCGCATCGGAGTGCATTTTAAATACTGACCTGGATTTTCAGGTCGACTCAGACTACAATGGGAACCAGGGAATGTCGTGGGAAGTCAAGGCACACGGCGTGACACTGACCACATCCCCCGCAGAGTGCCGATTGGTCTATACAAATATATTTATAGCACAATTATACCCAGTGCTCTAAAGGGATGTAGAGAGCCCTTTACTTATTTACTACTTATTACACTGAAGATGTTTGCATGCACTTTCACAGTATGTCACAATCAACGGTAAAAAAAACAAACAACAACAACAAACAAACAACAGTCATCTACTGCTTATAATACCTTGCAGCGTAGGGCAAGTGGGTCTTGAGCCTAAGGGAATTAAGGCCGCCTGGCTAGTGCAGTCGCCGCGTACTAAACACAAGCATATATTGCCTGTTTGTCATTGCCTAATCAATTAATTCTAGGTTAAGTAGTTTTTCAGTGCTATCTAAACGATCGACGCTCACACTATTTTGAAAATCAATGCAAAGCGATCTGTACCCACATGGCCAGCGGCTGACCTCACACGCGATATCTCGGGGTTGTGAGTCTGAGTTTACTACACCTGCACAAGAGACACCGACCAACACACTACTGAGAAATATATACTGATTGATACACAGTCACCTCGAGTTCGCAAGCATGCCTACCTACCGGATTGCCTACCAACAGGTCTGTCTGAATACCTGTCAAGCTGCCTACTTGACTACCTACCTACCTGCATACACACAGAGAGACAAACAGACATAGACACACCCAAACAAAAATTATTCACCACCCATACGCACACACACACACACACACACATACTTATATATATATATATATATATATATATATATATATATATATATATATATATATACGCACAATACTAGAAGTAGTGTGTATGTACTACGCTTATATGTGTAGTGTGTAAATGGACTACGCTTATGTGTGTGTGTGTCTGTCTGTCTGTCTGTCTGTGTGTGTGTCTGTCTGTATGTGTGTGTGTCTGTGTGTGTGTGTGTCTGTTTCTGTGTGTGTCTATGTGTGCGTGTCTGTCTGTGTATGTATGTCTGTGTGTGTGTGTCTGTCTATGTGTTTGTGTCTGTCTGTGTGTGTGTGTCTGTGTGTGTGTCTGTCTGTGTCTGTGTGTCTGTGTGTGTGTGTCTGTCTGTGTGTGTGCCTGTCTCTGTGTGTGTCTGTCTATGTGTTTGTGTCTGTGTGTGTGTGTGTGTGTCTGTGTGTGTGTCTGTCTGTGTCTGTGTGTCTGTCTGTGTGTGTGTGTCTGTCTGTGTGTGTGCCTGTCTCTGTGTGTGTGCGTGTGTGCGCGCGCTCGCGCATGGGCGTATACCTTCATATATATATATATATATATATAGGCCAATCAAATCAATCAGGTGTGGTCAGCATCACGTCGGCCACCTTTACTCCCGACATTTTCCGGTATCTATATTGGGCTGTTCGATCGTGGAGCCCAAGACCATTTAAAGCAACAAGTCCCCGCATCGATTGGGATGCGAACACATGAGCACCGGGCCACCAGTCAAGTGTGGTACCCACAGCTCTTCTCAAATGTCACTTTGACTAGTTCATATTTTGATAACAACCCCATCATTTCTCTGTATCAGAAAGCTTGCTTACTGAATGAGGGATCCAGTTTCAATTCACTAGAGCGACAGGATAAGTTTTATATTTACCTCAGATCCTCTGGGATCTACCCATTAATTGAGCGCCAATTAATGTTCATAATTTGACAGAATTATAGAAGAAATGCAGGCTAAAAGAAACAGAACAGGTTACCTCACGTCGTAATATCTTAACCTAGTATATATGAAGGTCTTACGTCCAGATAACAATATTTGTCACGAGTTTGTTTCTATTTATTAAATTAACATAATATATTAGGTGTATGAACATACATATTTCTCCGAATGCGCTAACAGGGGGTATATGTGTAACAACACATTAACAAGGAAACATATTTAAGTAGGGGATATGTAACTTCCACGCCCTAAGTATATCTTCTTGTTCGGAAAATCCAACATTTAAACAAACCAAAAATTGACATAAACTTACTTCCATTAATGGAACTTCATATTTCCTGGGTTTCATAATCGTGGTATTTAGAACTTGGATAAGTTGGTCCTTTGAGGTGGTCGTCGTAGCATTATAGAGAACCTGGAGTTGGGTTTCTGTCAGCTGTCCCAGCATTACCGACAACGCAGTCAGGTTGAGCGGCTGGATGGCTGTGTCCTGAGAGCCCCTGGAAGAATTCGAACGGATACAATGAGGACAGGCTGTGCTGAGGAAGACGGAGTCAGAGGTTGGCGAGGATTGACAAGAAGAGAGGGAGGGGGGGGGGCGGGAAAGATGCTTGGGTTAGGGACGTTTCTGCAGGAGGATAAGGAGAGCGTTAGCACCAACATATAATGTGGACGAGAGTGGAGGAAGAAGGTGTAAAAATAGCTGCTGGGGGAAAACTAACGACTGCTAATGGCTAAAAACAATAATTGAATATCTGTTGAGAAATATATCACAGGCATTGATTGGCAGTCTTAGCGAGGGCAGGAAAGAAGTAGAAACTAGAGGATACACTGGACAGCATAAACAGTGGAAGAGAATTATAGAGGGAGGAGAGAAGGGATGACAAAAATAATTTGCTAACTTAGTTATATTATTACATATTTTACTTAAAAGATATTAAAGAGGTAGCAGTTGGAGAGGCTAAATAATCGATTTGAGGAGATCAATCGCGAGATTACGTATAAAGATAATTGCCTGTCTGGTGAAGGAGGCAGAGAGCGAGATGGGGGAGAAAGATGATAGAGAGAGAAAACTTAGAAGAGACAGTGAGGAAGAATGTATCTATTACAACGAAGACAAAATTATGTAACACGAAATAATAACTGATTGGTGTAATGACACACTCATTTACTGCATGGTACTAATCGGGATACTGTCAAAACAAGATAGACAGAGACAGCAGCAGACACATAAACAAACAGAGACAGATAGAGCCTGAGACACACAGAGACAGACAGAGACTGAGACACACAGAGACAGACAGAGACTGAGACACACAGAGACAAATAGAGACATAGACTGAGACACAGAGAGAGAGATAGAGACAGAGACTGAGATACACAGAGACAGGTAGAGACAGAGACACACAAAGACAGATAGAGACAGAGACACACAGAGACAGAAACACACATAGATTGGGATACACAGAGACTGATAGAGACAGAGTTTGAGACACACAGAGACAGACTGAGATACACAGAGACAGGTAGAGACAGAGACACACAGAGACAGATAGAGACATAGACACACAGAGAGACACACAGAGACAGACATAGACTGAGACACACAGAGACAAATAGAGACATAGACTGAGACACACAGAGAGACATAGAGACAGACTGAGATACACAGAGACAGGTATAGACAGAGACACACAGAGACAGATAGAGACAGAGACACTAGGATAGTTGAATTGACAACTCTCCACAGGCATATCATCTCGCAAGTGTTGATTTTGCGTAGATGTGATTTGGATAATGTCCAAGTTTGGCATTGGTAGCTTAGGGTTGGTGCGAATATGTTATTTATTATACCTATGTACCTAAATATGTGAATTGTTGCACGTGCAAATACCAATAACGTGACTTAAATAATGCACCTTGTCACGATCTGTTTTCTTGACATTATTATCATTTATATATTTTTATGTCTCCACCTGAGATTCATGTTTACATTCTACTACCACTACATCGATTGCTCCAGTTACATAAAACGAT
>JACEFZ010010558.1:235000-272500 GCA_014155875.1 Cepaea nemoralis | reverse complement strand
AACGAACACAAGCAAGCAGCATACCCAGGATATGAGGACTTAGCTATATTAGACCCAACTAATTTTTAGATGTTACGAAAGATTGCGCCACACCCATGAGCTAAAGTTGGTGACGCAATACGGGGGGGGGGGGGGACGAGAGCGTGTCAAGATGCTGGCTAGGCATAGATAGAAGTAGGATAGAGACAGATAGAAGTAGGACAAGGTTGTTGACAGTACGGAATGGGTCAATTAACATTACCGTTTGAAATAATTTATAACATATATTTGAATGCTTTTGTAAAGTTGTATATGACATCTTGCTACTGCTTCTAATCTTTTTCTGTACCAAGCAACTCGTAATGCGTTGACTGGTTATTCTAACGATTATATTCTTTTCTTATCCAAATGTATCACAGTATAAACAGCCGTTACGATAACAAAGTGTAGGTTAATTGTAACAAACGTATTTATATCATAAGATATATCATTCACCCCTCCAGCAATAACAATATAAAATAACACAAAATAATGCAACTTCACAGGGAAAAAAAAACAATTACGGAAATCAAAAGACATTACGGCGACTAGCCTTCATCACAAAACAAGTATACAAAATACAACATATATACTTTGAGAAGGAGGTCAATATGGCCGAATGGATAAAAGACCTCGTTCTTACACATCCGGTGTGTAGGTGCCGAAGTAGCTGGTTCAATCCCTACAACCGGTCAGTTGGACTAAACTTGGGACTTCTTATCCTTGACTTGGCGAGATAAATTACAAGCACCTCTGAAGTCGAAGTAGATTCGCCTGATAGTAAGGGCCACTGCTAATAGTGAAAGCTAATCCACAAGCAAAATTCAGCCCAGTGCACTGATAGTATTAGCGCGTGTACGGATTTCGCTTGAGTTAAAAGCGAACGAGCGTAAACAATAACAACAAAATACGTTGAAGACTCTGCAGTGACTACAGTAAGGCAATAATAACTGAATGAGAAGAATGAAAGGCTGAAACAATGATGAGAGCAAGGACAACAAAATGAAAGAAACATGAACAAAATGTGCTACTTATCTCAGAATCCCAGACTGTGAATCCTCATCATCATCATCCAGTGCCTTGCCGGCTGGCGTGAGAGATCATGCCTCTCCACAAATTACGATCTCCGACATAATGGGTCAATTCGTGTGTTGACTCCCTTCAGTGCCATGACAAACGATTGTCAATAATCTTTTCACGCTGTCTTCCTCTATCTCTCTTTCCGTAAATCTTTCCGGTTGTCGCAATATGTTCTAGTGTTTGTCTTCTCATAACGGTTGCCAAAAAACGAGGACTATCTCTTCCTGATGTTTGTGATAAGTTGTCTTTGCGACTCAGTTTCTCTTAAAACATCCTGATTGTTCTTTTTGGCTGTCCAGCTAATTTTCAGCATTCTTCTATAAAACCACATCTCCAGGGCTTCTATGGATTGTTTCGCCTGTGTACTAACTGTCCAGGACTCGCAGCCGTATTTTAAAACTGGCTCTGTGTAACATGCGAGAACTCTTTTCCTTACGAGCACATATTCTTGGGATAGACATAGAAAAAGTAACACCATCACTATCATCATACAGCAAGTTGTATGCAGAACGTCGTTCCCATAACGGCCTGTCGAAGTGATGTTTGATCATTTACCAGTTCTCCTGTTGCTTGCATTTGTGTGCCCAAGATGTATACAATACCCTATGTCCATCTTTCTGTTGGTCGACCACTGCCTCCTCTTCCGAAAAACATGCCTTCCATCACTGCTCTTTCCAAACCACCGTGACTATGGTCAAAGTATTGCATTGTGTTTGTGAAGAACACTCCTGTCCATAGTAGAACCGTTGCCCTCCATAATCGCACATATTTGCAACGAAACAAAAGCAACAACAAATGAAATATGCTTCAAACAACATGAACTATTTAGGAGAAACCGAGGGACCCGAAAATTATCAAAACTTTGGAACAATATGGGAAAGGTGTTAATGAACAACCTATAACAGATATAAAGTAAAGACCCTTTACCACACTTTGAGACGTAAAAGGTATACTGTGCTAAGCTCATATTTGTATACACCATTTGAATCTCGACGAATGATGTGTTTCATATAACGCCAGTCGAATTTACCTTCCTGGAGATTATCTGGTACCCATTTTCGACTAAACTGAAATGGCTTTACATGTTAATTCTTTTCTAAATAAAATCAAAGTCTGAGGGGACTCGAACTCAATACAATCGGGTCAGTAGGCAATTGTGCTCGTCATTGTGCGATCGCTGTTCCCACGTGAATAGGGTATAGGATCAATCATTCTAATTGTTTTTCACTCATCGAAGAGAAGCCACGACGATGCGTTGTATCTGTGTACAAAGATGCTGCGTTATGTGGGTATTTGTGAACAAAGCTCAGATGGCGGCCTTTATAATGCTCAAAGATTGAGGGCCAAGACCAAAATTAGGAGATTACTGATCAGAGATTTGCTTTTTGCAGATGATGCTACAGTTACGACCCACCCTGAGGAAGAATTACAATGTCTAATTGTGACGGGATGAGTCTAGATCACTATGCAAACACCACCACTACTGCGTTAGAGGAATTACTATTTACATTCTGGATTCAGTAGGCAGCTAAATTACTAATAATGACGTCATATTGGCGACGCAGACATTTGCTGCACTAAAACTACACACTGTACTATTGGGGACAGCACATATTTCACGTCAGTCTATCAAATGATGTCACAAGGGAAATCCCCTGTCTTCAACCCTTATTAATATCAAGTCTAATGACTGGGGATATAGGTCCGTCACTCCCTAGCAACGGGAATACGGCGATATGCTAGTAGTACTGCGGCACCGGAAATTGTGACTAACAACTTCCGTCCGGTTCACAACGACCATAGCTGCTGTGCTAAGCAGACCTTATATGAAGTGAGCTGCCATATCCAATTGCATCCTTGGTAGATTATACCAAAACCTATCTTAAGTGCTGCACTAAGACTGGGGGAGCCTCGCTGCTGATACTGCTGACACCTAACTGGTCCGGTTACCGAAACTTTGAGCCACCAACTAGTGGAGACGGAACCTGGAATCCGGAGGAGCATCGTGCACCTGTCGAATGCCAGGGTCGACTCCAAGACATAATCCAAACGAAAGCCAGCACTATTCCTAAACGAGATCAGATTATCTCAGGTGACTCTGTGTCTACATGTGTTCTGAGTGTGTCACTGTCTGGATGGTGTGAATGATGATATGCTATCTAGCTAAGCATCAGAAAACTGTTTTATTTTTGTACCTGTAACATAATTGTAACTGTCATAGTTCACCACTTGAACGACAATTTTCATTATCTCTTTTACTATTAAAGAGTATTATTGTTTTATACTTGTACCCACGTACTCCCTTCGTGATCATTTGAACGCAAGGCGTGCGCGTGAGTGCGTGAAAGTATTTAAAACAGGGGGCTTCATCAAATGACGAAGGATCACCGACAGATAAACTAGACATTCGTGTTAGGTCTTCCTACATACACGAGTGTTCTTCACCTTCTGCCTTTGTCTACCAAGTGAATCCCAGTCTCTCCTATCGGGACCATCCCTTTAGACATTCTGATAACGAGCCATACTTTCTAGAGACTGTCGGCAAACTCTTGGATAGGGATTTCTGTCTATTTCAATAGAAATACCCTAACGGTCGGTGACAACTGTGGTCTCGGTCCGGGATCTACCCAGCTAATTAGAAACAATATTTCTAATAAATTATGTTACTTGGTACAAAAATATTTTTTTTCTCATCTCAGTAAAGGGTAGAGTAGTTTAGGAAACTCTGTAATTAGTTGTTTCCATTCGATTGAGAGAGTGAAAGTGTGTTTTGTATCATTGTTTGTACTAACCATTTTTGTGTATGTACTAATAAGATTTGTAAATTATTGCAATTGTATTAGTATAACGTGAATTGGGAAGTAGTATAATATTGATATAGAAATTGTAGTCCACTGATCACTCACCCTCTCAGTCAAAACTCAGTCATGAGTTCATCAGCAGATTTGCACGCAGCAGCGATAGCTATGGGGTTATCGGAGCCCGAAGCAGCCAAATATGTCCATGATATGGAGAGGGAGTTAAG
Source organism: Cepaea nemoralis (assembly GCA_014155875.1). Lineage (NCBI taxonomy): Eukaryota > Metazoa > Mollusca > Gastropoda > Stylommatophora > Helicidae > Cepaea > Cepaea nemoralis. The sequence continues at coordinate 268,377 of JACEFZ010010558.1, read as the reverse complement.
GAAAGAAGACAGGGAAGATAAAATACGTAGGCATGACCTCGAGCTTAAGAAACTGGAAGCAGAGACAGAGCTTAAGAAAATCGATTCCGAGGCTGAGAAAGAACTTAGGCAGTTACAGGAAAACGAAAAAATCCGACAGCATGAGTTTAGGATGAAAGAGCTAGAAAACCAAGCTCTATCAGCAACCTGTTCTAACGCCAGCTCTCCGGCACCCAGCATTGAAACCCAGCTACATTCGACTTCTCATGTGGGTCCTATGAGTTTTCCTTTGATGCCGTTCGAGGAAAATCAGGAACAATTGGATAGTTACCTTCAGAAATTCGAGAAATTAGCTGAGTCATTTGGGTTGGCTAGGGAACACTGGAACTTGAAGCTTTCTCAGGCACTGAGGGGACAAGCGTATGTAGTCTTTCAGGGACTACCTCCAGGCCATGAACATTCTTATGAAAGTTTGAAATCGGCTTTATTGAAGAGATATGAGTTAACCTCAGCTGCTTATCAGCGGAAATTCCGAACCGCAAGACGTCTGAGGGGTGAGTCATTCTCACAATTGTCCGCTCGTCTGCAGAGTTATCTCTGTAAATGGGAGACATTGGGAGAGTATGAACACTCCTATGCGGGCTTGCGGGAGATGGTTTTGTGTGAGCAGCTGAGGAACTGTATGTCGAAGCCGATGGAAACTTTCATCAGTTGAACAAGGGGCACAAACACTGGAGGAAATTATAGTCTTGGCTGAAAGATATCTGACTGCCCATGGGGACTCGGTCCCAACGCAACCTCCCCAACCTCAACAGAACCCACCTCCAACCAATCAGGGACAAACCCTTAGCAATATACCAGCAGACCAGAGGCAACCTCAGCAGCAGCATAACAAAAAACAAACCACATCTGGGGCTAGAAAACCATACTGCACGAATTGTCATAATAATTCCCACAGTACGGCAGACTGCAAGCGCAGAGCAAACCCCAGATTGCGGCTTGCTTCTCGATAGGGAAGAAAACCACTACACTACCACCGCCTCCCGAAATGAGAGGACATCGAGTGGTAGAGAAGATCAATGTCAATGGACAGTTGGTCGAGTGTCTGCATGATACGGGTTTAACGTATGATGCCATAATAGCATCGCACTTAGTAAAACCTGGTCAGTTGACGCAAAACATGGTTGAAGTTATGGGTGCGACAAGAAGTTCGCCTACCCTAACTTTACCAATAGCCCAAGTGTTAGTTAACTCTAGATTTGTAAAGGGAACTATATCGGCAGCAGTGATGACTGATCCTATCTATGACATGATACTGGGAAGTAAATATGTCTATTTAGGGGAACCATCCACTCCCACGATAGTAGGGAGTGCACTGACCCATGTCCCAACTCTAACACCTGGCTGTACCCAACTTCCTAGTGCTAGGAAGACTCTCCAGAGAGGGAAATTTTTTTCCTCACAACGTTCGCTAGCGGTAGGGGACAAAGTGTTACTCTTAAGATCTAGTGGGACTAATAAGGAGACTGAGTGGCAAGGACCATTCCCCATAATGGAGAAAGTGTCCAACACCAAATATAAAATCTTCATGAAAGGTAAGATGAAAATCTACCACATTAAATTGCTCCGCAAATATTATGACAGAGCAAAAGAACGACCAGTACATCTGGTAGCTCTAAATGTTGTTCAGAAAGTAGGGAGGAGGGAAGAACCTCTTAGCTTTCCATACCCACCTCTGACTGGATCCTCACTAAACTTATCTGGAGAAACGCCAGGTCATACCAAAGTACCAAGCCAGCCCCGGAGTCGAAAGAAGTCTAATAGATCCTTCTCTAGAGGGGAACAATTGGTTCAGATATAAACTATGGTGAGAATGCATAGTCGATCTAGGCTCATCCACCCTAAAAGTTCGCTGAGCCGTACTTTTCTCTAGGGACGGCATATGTGACGGGATGAGTCTAGATCACTATGCAAACACCACCACTACTGCGTTAGAGGAATTACTATTTACATTCTGGATTCAGTAGGCAGCTAAATTACTAATAATGACGTCATATTGGCGACGCAGACATTTGCTGCACTAAAACTACACACTGTACTATTGGGGACAGCACATTTCCACGTCAGTCATCAAATGATGTCACAAGGGAAATCCCCTGTCTTCAACCCTTATTAATATCAAGTCTAATGACTGGGGATATAGGTCCGTCACTCCCTAGCAACAGGGAATACGGCGATATGCTATTAGTACTGCGGCACCGGAAATTGTGACTAACAACTTCCGTCCGGTTCACAACGACCATAGCTGCTGTGCTAAGCAGACCTTACATGAAGTGGAGCTGCCATATCCAATTGCATCCTTGGTAGATTATACCAAAACCGATCTTAATTGCTGCAATAAGACTGGGGGAGCCTCGCTGCTGATACTGCTGACACCTAACTGGTCCGGTTACCGAAACTTTGAGCCACCAACTAGTGGAGACGGAACCTGGAATCCGGAGGAGCATCGTACACCTGTCGAATGCCAGGGTCGACTCCAAGACATAATCCAAACGAAAGCCAGCACTATTCCTAAACGAGATCAGATTATCTCAGGTGACTCTGTGTCTACATGTGTTCTGAGTGTGTCACTGTCTGGATGGTGTGAATGATGATATGCGATCTAGCTAAGCATCAGAAAACTGTTTTATTTTTGTACCTGTAACATAATTGTAACTGTCATAGTTCACCACTTGAACGACAATTTTCATTATCTCTTTTACTATTAAAGAGTATTATTGTTTTATACTTGTACCCACGTACTCCCTTCGTGATCATTTGAACGCAAGGCGTGCGCGTGAGTGCGTGAAAGTATTTAAAACAGGGGGCTTCATCAAATGACGAAGGATCACCGACAGATAAACTAGACATTCGTGTTAGGTCTTCCTACATACACGAGTGTTCTTCACCTTCTGCCTTTGTCTACCAAGTGAATCCCAGTCTCTTCCTATCGGGACCATCCCTTTAGACATTCTGATAACGAGCCATACTTTCTAGAGACTGTCGGCAAACTCTTGGATAGGGATTTCTGTCTATTTCAATAGAAATACCCTAACGGTCGGTGACACCCACTCTGGGGAAGAATTGCAATGTCTACTATCTGCATTCTCCAATGCTTGTTCTGAATTTGGTTTAACAATTAGCAAAAACAAGACACAGATTATGTCACAAGGTGCACATGGGGTACCATCAATCTTTATTGATGACGCCGAACTAGAGATGGTAGACCATTTTACATATCTAGGATCAGTGGTAAATAGCAAATTATCTCTAGATCAGGAAATCACAACATCCGGATTGGTAAGGCAGCAACAACAATGAGCAGGTTAAGAAAAAGAGTCTGGGAGAACAGGAAGCTTACTGCCAAAACAAAAGTCCTTGTCTATCAAGCCTGTGTCCTTAGTACTCTTCTTTATGGCAGTGAAACCTGGACAACTTGCTCACACCAAGAGAAACATTTAAACAGCTTTCATATGCAGTGTCTGCGAAGAATTCTTGGTACTAAGTGGCAAGACAAAATCACAAATACTGAAGTATTGGAAAGATCAGGTTTTGTGATGGTTTATTCCATGCTCAGTCTTCGTAGACTTAGATGGATAGGACATCTTAGGAGGATGGATGATGGTAGAATACCAAAGGGACATCTTTTTGGGTGAATTACAGATGGGTAAGAGATCTCAGGGTCAGACCTCTACTACGATACAAAGATGTGTGTAAGCGGGACATGATTGATACAGGCATTGATAATACACATTGGGAGCAAGTCTCAGCTGAACGTGTTTCATGGAGGGCAAACATCAGAAATAGATTAAATACAAAGGAGAACATTATTGCAGATAAGTCACACACCGAGCGTGTGAGACGTAAGATGGTGCATGATGGTGGAAATGACCATGTGTTCACATGCATCCACCGTGGACGAACATTTACAGCGCGAATTGGCCTTATCAGTCACATTCGCTACCTTCATGGGTTGTAGTTATTATGCACTTTTAAAGCACAAACTATAGTCTGTCAAGACGGCAAGGTGTCAATACCATGTACAAAGAAGCTGCAATATGTGGGTATATGTGTACAAAGAAGCTGCAATATGTGGGTATATGTGCACAGCGAAGCTGCGGTATGTGGGTATCTATGTACAACGAAGCTGCTATATGTGAGCATCTCGGCTGGCACATTCGACTTCAACACTGCATGCAAAGAAGCCTGACTTGTCTGCTGGATTCAATAGCTACTCTTTTAGGAATACTATGAGGTGCGTTCATTTGAAACCCGTTCCAATGGCTTTATTACAAAAGCATGAAAGAAACATTAACATGTGTGGTAGAATTAAACAAAGCATTCGATTTTGAATGATTATGCACCATCGGTTGGTCAGAAGAAGTCGCCGTAGGCATTCAGGAAAGCACCCCATTGCTTAGGTAGGCGGCGAATGCCGTCCGCAAAAAAGTATTGTGGTTGCTCACTAAACCAAGTGCTTTACCGCGTTCATTACGTCTGCATCTGTGTTAAATCGTTGCCACTTGAGAAAGCTTTTTTGAGAGGTCCGAACAAATGAACATCACATGATGACAAATCAGGACTATAGGCTGGATGTTGCAGAATGTCCCACTTCTTCCTTGCTAATGCTTCCTGCACTAATCTTTGCAACATGCGGACGAGCATTATCGTGCAATAAAATCACACCCCAAGAAATCATGCAGGGTCGTTTATTCTTGATGACTTTTTTGCAGCTTGTCTAGTGTTTCCAAGTAGTGGGAAGAGTTGATGTTGACATTAGGTTCTTTGCAGTCATCCAACAACAGCCCTTCATGGTAAAAAAAATGCGCTCAGCATAACCTTACCAGCGGAAACCTGTAGCTTGAATTGTTTTGGCTTTTGGTGATGCAGCATGCTTCCATTGCATGCTCTCTCTTTTGCTGCTCGGCTCAAAGTGGTGACACCATGATTTATCGCCTGCCACTATGCGGAAGAAAAATCCATCACCCTCCTCTCTGTAACACAGCAAGTGGTTCAAACACCATCCTATGCGTTCCTCTGTTTGATAGTCGGTCAACATCCGTGGTACCCACTGTGAACACACCTTCCGATATTGCAGTTTCTTACGAACGAACTTTTGAATTGTCCTAATTGACGCAAAAAATTCTTTCGCCAGCGAACGTATACTTCGACAACGGTTTATCTGTACAGCTGCATCAATCTTGGCGATGGGTTTTTTTCTGTTGCAACAATATGCGCTTGACCCGGCCGTCGAAGATCTGTCATGAACCGAGGTCCTTTCCGAAAAATTCAGACTCAGTCTGTCACTATTGTCTTCGACACATATTTTTTACCGTATGCTGCCTACATTCTTCGATGAATGTCCACAAGTCGACATCCTTCAAATGAAAGAAACTGAATCACCGCTCTTTGAGCTTCTTTGGACGGATTTTGGATCAACCCGGTCATTTTCTCAATGGACAGAAACAGAACATATGCATCATTGGAGGATAAGCACCTGCTCTTTTATTCATTAGTCAGTACTTATCCCATGACTATGTCACAATCATGTTCAACGTACGCAATTACCCGCGGTGCGGCATGAAAGGATTTCGAATGAACGCCCCTTATACAATGGTGTGGCCAGTATCCAAGACCACTACTTGTCGCTGAAGTACTGACTAATGAACAAAAGGGCAAGTGCTTATCGTCCCATGATGCATATGTTCTGTTCAGCTGACACTCTTTTCCTGCACTTTACCCCCCATTTAACCACAGGCCCTCAGCCAACTCTCTCCACCAAGCCGTCCTATCATGCTCGATCTCTTGCAGCTCGGTCTGTGTTCTCCCCATGTTATTCATCTCTGTTTTTAATATTCTCTTTTTAATAGATAGTTAGGTCTCCCACAATCTCGTTCGTTCTGTTGGTCCCAGACAAAGGAGTATCTAGTTATACTATTTCCAGGTTTTCTCAATGTGTATCGTATACAGCGCCAGCGTTATTGTCCCATTTCTGGATCAAGAGGGATCTGTTTATTAATCGCTGTTCCTCGTCCAAAGGAAATATGAATCACAAACTGTCTTTATCTCTTTTGTTAGGTCTTCTGAGTAGAGCCTGGCCAAATATTTAAAAGGCCGGCCTTCTATTCGGGAGATTCACGTTCGAATCTTCGGTAATGTGTTGGTTTTTTTCTCCCTCTCGGGAGCAAAAAGAAAACCAAAATCTGCAGAGTTCGCGGCAACTGCACTAGCCAGGCGGCCTTAATTCCTCAGACTCAAGACCCATCTGCCCTACACCGCAAGGTATTAACGACACTTCATGACATTTGACAGATGATAGTTAGGTCTTCCGCCCCAATAATCATAAAAGAAAAACGTCAATGTTTTGATTGGACTACGGCAGGGTTGTAATATGTTACGATATAAATATATTAAAAGACATACACCATGCTAGCTTGTATGCATCTACCACAGGATTGGGAAGTGGCAGAAGCTGACAGAGAGAAATGATCATACATGGTCTAAGACGATGACATGGGGTAATGCCATCAAGAGGATTGCGTCAGAACACCAAACAGCGAGATGTTTTACAGAGGCATGAAGGGCTACTCCACATGGCGAGGAACATGGTGGTGATGATGATGATGACGTTGATGATAACATGTATGGGTGTAAGGTAACAGTAATGTGTCAGGCTGAATCACAGCTAACATTTATAGACGAGCCTTTTGTTAGACGACTGTCAGTCCGCCGACTATGGTTTGCCTAAATGCATTCCCGTAATTGACTGATTGATTGATTGATTGATTGATTAATTGATTGATTGACTACCTGCTAATTGATTGATTTCTAGTATCTTAAACTATTCGTTATTTGTTTGATACATTATGTGACTGAATAGTTGGTTGATCAGTTGATTGAGTTTTTGACTGATTGATTTAAATCAATGGTATTTTAAAATTAGTGTTCCGATCCTCTTCTTCAATCACATAAGCATTCTTTAAAATCAGTGCCGTACTTTGTACCTTCACCTGAAATCCCAATTTATGTATGCCTACAACGCACATACGTTAATATACTGTTACTGACGATTCTGTAATTTTTTGAAATATGTGCACCATGATTACCTTATATATATATATATATATATATATATATATATATATATATATATATATATATATATATATATATATATATATATATATATATATATATATATATATAAATCTTTGTATGTATGTATGTATGTATGTATGTATGTATGTATGTATGTATGTATGTATGTATGTATATATGTATGTATGTATGTATGTCCGTCCTTCATTCGTTCGCGAACGGTCCAACCGATTGAGATGAAATTTTCTACACGTTTTCCTTTCATTCCTGTGCAACCAACTGTGATAGTTTTATCTATCAGCTATCAGCTATTACCTTTCTAAAATTTAATTTTGTAATTACATGACTGAACATAAGAAAAAATAAAAATATATGACAAAAAGGGATATAACTTTTAGTATAATTGTTATATCTTAAGTTACGTCCCCTGAGTTTAAATGAGTTGATTGTCGATGAATTAAGCGAGATGCTCCACATAGATAGATAGATAGATAGATAGATACATAGATAGATAGATAGATAGATAGATAGATAGATAGATAGATAGATAGATAGATAGATAGATAGATAGATAGATAGATAGATAGATACATAGATAGATCCCCGCCAGAGCCTGGGCGAAGCCGGCCGGGCAGCTAATATTTGGGCAGCTATATTCAAGGGGACTTAACATAAGAAAAGTTATTTCAAGGGTCATAACTTTTAATAACATCACTATTATTTTATGTATAGATTTTTGCATTGTTTTCACAGATTTATAAACTCTTTTCTATAGTTATTTACAGGCATATGAGTTGTAATATATAGTGATATCATCTTTAAGGCATTTTCATAATAATTATCATAAAAGTAATGCATCTATTTAAATAGTGAAAATTTTCTAACACATCTTTTTATGTTTTTAAAACCAGTGTTCATTAAAAATAATGCATGCATACATACATACATACATACATACATACATACATACATACATACATACATACATACATACATACATACATACATACATACATACATACATACATACATACATACATACATACATACATACATAGATCCCGCCAGAGCCTGGGCGAAGCCGGGCCGGGCAGCTAGTATATATATATATATATATATATATATATATATATAACATGATTGTGAAGAGGCAGAAACAGATAGACAGAAATTATGCTATATGGTCTATGACGACTGTATGGAGTAATGCCATCTAGAGGATTGTTTTAAAAGACTAAGCATAGAGATGTATAAAGAGACATGAACGGCTACACCACATTGCAATGCACGTGTATTGATGAAGATGCTGATGATGATGATGGCTCAGATGATAACATGTATTAGTATAAGGTAACAGTTATGTGTTAGACTGAATTACAACTGCCATTGTATAGCCAGAGCCTTTTGTTAAACGCCTGTTAGTGCCACGACTAAGATGCCTCTTTAAATGCATACCTATGTACTATGACTGATTAATTTATTGATCGACTACCTGACAAATCAATTGATTTTTTACATACTAAATCATTCGTTAGTTGATTGATAAATTCGGTGATTAATTAGTTTGTTGATCTATTTAAATCCATTTAAATCCTCTTCAACCACACAAGGATAATGTTTAATCAGTGTCGTACTTTAGATGATCGCCTATAATCCTAAATTATGTATACCAGAATCCACGCCTACGTAAATATACTGTTCTTGTTCTTTTATTTTGAAATTTAGCCACGCCACCGACATCTCATTACAGGGTTCCATTCCCAAGTGATTTTAACGTGCGTAATGTGCACACATAATCTCCTATTTGTCAAAGTTTGTAAGAAAGTCTGATATCCGACCCCATTACCTAGAGATAAGCTGGTGAATGGGATTGTAAACGAGGAAGTATAACATCATTAACTTTCTGTGAGAAACTTGTCCGACAAAAAAATTAACGTTTTCTTAAACTGATTTTGAACCCGCATTTTGTTTTTCTTTTTTTTTTTTTTTTGGTTTAAATTATAGACAACCACGAACACCATTCATCTAAGATACTCTCACGAGATGCCAGAAATAACTTCTATTCAAATCAGTGATTACGTCTATTCCGAGCTGATGTGATAGGGAATATTCCAATTCCAACCGGATACTAGTGATTGTTATTCCGATTACAGCTTTTTTGAACTGTGACCAGGTGGTTACATCTACCCCGATCTATGAAACCAGTGTTTCCACCCACTCCGAACTACGCCGCCAGTGATAATCGCACACCGAACTCCACTACCAGTGATTGCTCCGACTCAAAGCTGCGATACCATGATTTCCCTGGGAAAGAAATAGGGGACCGACCTGCTACTTAAAATATAACACGCGGTTCCTTCGCTCGCTCTGAACTCGGGCGTTTTCCAAGCTGCGCTTATATCTGCGCGTGGGCTGGCTTCCCTTATTACCACTGTCCCAAGCTATCAGGCCAGCCAATTCCGACTTCAGAGCTACTTGTAATTTACGTCCCCAAACAAGCACGATAACCCGTGGTTTAATGTTTAGTCACTAGTTCCCAATAATATCTAATCAGAGGTGTGTGTTTTTTTTAAATTTTTTTAACTTAATTGAGTTCCATATTGTGGTGTTATCATAAATCAGTTAGGATGATAATTAACTGCATCTTACACAAATAGTGCTGGGATAGAAATCATGTCGATGACATTTTTTACAAAACAAAATAAATAATCTAACAACTTATATCCTCAATTCTCCCCGATCATCGTTAGTGGATTTCTAGTCTAACATTATCAGATAAAGGCGATAGATTAGGATGCCATGCACCCATCGTGCCCATGATGAAAACAAACGTCGACATTTGTAGTTGTAGATAGTAAGCAGAGTAGGCCATCGTCCCAGTTGCAATTCATAAATAAAAACACCTACTCAAATAACATCAAATTATGGAGTACACCTGAGGCCACTTAAACAGCTCGGGCAATAAATTCACAGGCGCTCATAGAAGTAAAGGAACCAAGATGATATTGGAGGATACACCTCACATTATAAAATATAAAAAGCTACATACACACACTAGGAATCGTATGGTAGACATGACACGTTGCCAAATGGTATCTAAATGGCAGTGTGTCCTAGTACTTTTGTTTCTTTGGGAGAGAAGTTATTGCCATGTGGAGTCGACAAATTCAAATCCCGGTATCCCTAAAATGTGAAGATTGTATATTGTCCGAAGATTTCTCCTACGTCCACATTTTTCATTTATTTTCTTTAGTTGGTTAGTTAGTTAGTTAGTTAGTTAGGTAGGTAGTTAGTTAGTTAGTTAGTTAGTTAGTTAGTTAGTTAGTTAGTTAGTTAGTTAGTTAGTTAGTTAGTTAGTTAGGTAGTTAGTCGACAGATTATCCTCATCCCACATAGAACCATTCAGTCCATAAGTCCTCAGATCCCCTCCTCAATAAATCCCAAAGCGTGTAGCGGATGACGACACCAGTTCTGTGTTGGTTTATCAATCTTCTTTAGCTTCCTGCATAGTGTTCTTGCCTGGCCACACGAAAATTGTGGTTTTATGAATGATATTCAGTACCCGGTAATGTATCTCGAATGCTACGCTGCGCAGAATATTCATAGCACACATAAGATCAACTGGGTATATCAAACCAGGGATCTTTTACCCGTTCAAAATACGAGGGCGAGTCACTAAGTAAGTCACACAATTATGTGGGATGGCAGGTAAATGTAGTTGGTGTTTTCTATAGGTGTCATTAGGTGACAGCAACATCGAACTTTATATTCCCGTTCGTCAGGTGGCCTATGTGTCTCATGCGCACGCGAAGCGCATAAACGAAATGGCGACTGTAAGTATGGAGTGTTCAACCAAAGAGCAACGTGCTGTTGTGCGTTTTTGTGGGCAAAGGGGCTGCCTGCAACGGACATTCATAAGGAAATGATTTATCTTGACAAATGTTTGTCCCGTAAAACGGTGCATAGCTGGGTAGAAAACATCCTTCTTCGCCTTGTGTCCCAAAATTCAAGATTACGCCATCAGCAGGGAAGGTTATGCTGACAGTGTTCTGGGCTTGTCAAGGAGTGCTTTTAACCAATTTCAGGAAGAAAGGTGACTGTGAATTCTGAATCGTACTGTGAAGTTCTATCGATGCTTCATGGTGCAATTCGAAGAAAACGTCCATGACTGCTGACTAGAGGAGTGTTGCTTCTTTATGACAATGCCAGACCACATACGGCTCGATCAACTCAGGAGAAAATTAACCAACTAAGGCGGGAAGTTCTGGAACATCCACCTTACTTAGCCCCCCCCCCCCCACCCCCTCTAGCGATTTACAACTTTTTGGTCTGCTGAAAACCCACCTTGGTGGGAGACATTTCGCACATGACGCCGAAGTTGAATGTGAAGTGAAAACGTGGTTTAGAAAATAGAGCACACAGTTCTATGCAGCCGGTTTGGGAGGACTGATAAAACTATGGGATAAGTGCATCAATGTTGGTGGAATTTATGTTGAGAAATAAAGGGACAATGTATGTATAAAAATAAACTGATTTCAAGTTGTTATCATATTTAGTTATCTTTCGACAGTCAATTGTGACTTACTTATTGACTTCCCCTCGTATTATCTTATCACTATTTCTTTACACTTCTGACTATGAGTATAGATTAACACCTGATAATTTATTTCTCAGACTATGATGATTGACACTTCTGTGAATGATTTGAATATGTGGAAAGCACATTGAAGGATGAAACATCCACCAAGGCTGCATCTAAACAGTGAAATTAAATTCCCAGACTACGTAACCTAAAATGGATGCCGGGAAATGCATGTGAAATTCAAGTGGCCGGCGTGATTTTGACCACATGACTCACCAAGTGCTGGTTAATTTATAAAATTATAGGGTTATCACCACATACTCTCAACGCGAGTAAAAGTGTTCCTTAATTGTTTATTAATGAATGCCATAATAACACTTTTTTTAAAAAATAGCTATTTAAAACCTGTGAATTTTTTAAACATTCACATGATCAATGAAATGTTGAACCTATTCGTTGATGCATTAAACTGTATACAAAGTTATCATTGCAGCCTCTACATTTATTGATATATCCCTCCCTGCCGTTCACACACGCACAACATTAACACCAGTTTATTTCATTTTACCGTCTCTATCTCACGGAGTAATTGTTAACCTCTACTCTCTGAGTCACACTTTATTAATGAGAATGCTTCCATCTACATGTTTTATTGATATCAATATAATCGCAAGAAAATACATGCATTCTTAGCAAGTCAAGTTTCTTAAATACACACACAAATAATTAAACAACTGCAGTCTCCACAATAAAGGTCCAATGCATTAAATCTCCAAATTTGTCAAATCTCTCCTCTTTTATTGTTTGCGTTTGCGCGTTTTGAACTCAAGCGTGGTTCATACATGTGCTACAGCTTCTAGTGCAATGAATTGATTTTTGTTTGTGGATTAGCTTTCCCTGTTTCAAGTGACCCCCGCTTTCAGGAGAACCCACCCTGAAATCTAAGGTTCTTATAATTTACACCCCGTAGTCAGGACGGGGCCGGTCTCTGGCCGAGGGGTTACACCACTTTCTCCGTAATCCCGTTTATCACACAGAGTCTGGTAGCTGGAGAGAACTGGGAGCGGTTCGTCCCCCGCTGGTCACTTGCGGGATAATTGAGCCGGCCGCTCAGAAAGCAATGGCAAACTACTGAGCGTAATCTTGCCAAGAAATCAACAGACAGCTGAAAGATGCTGCTGTTGATAGCGATGTCCTGTAAAAGGATATGCGAATTAAAATTTTTTTAAAGTCAGGACGGGAAGTCAAAATATTAGTCCAATTGTCCGGTATAGGGGTTGAAACCGCTATTTCAGCTTCATCACAACGGTCGTTTAAAAACGAACGCGATTACCCATTCGCCCATACTGACCCCCCAAACAGTTCTCGTTCAAGTCGTTTCCTGGTTCTCGTGTAGGGCTGGTCGGCCTTGAAGCCCAAGTTAATGAGAAAGATCCAAGCCTCGAAGCGGGATTCGAACATTGTCCCACGGGGTCAACAGGCAGTTATTCTCTCTGATCATCATCTAGTGACATGTTCCGCGTATAGCTTCTCCTATATAACAGTCCTTCTAAATGTCTCTCTATCGAGGGCCAGACTCCCAGTTTTTGCTGCTGCCATGTGTAAAATATGTATCACATCCTGCATCCATCTACGTCTTGGTCTTTCTCTTTTCCGCGTATCATATCACTGATACGACCTGCTCAATTGGCCATTCCTGTTATGTGGTAAGTTTCGTGTCTTACTTTTTCATGAATGTTTCTTGTATGGTGATTCCTGTCCATAATTTCCAATTTTGTGAATCTGCTTACTATGTGGCACTCTTTAAATCTAGCAAAACACACTGTGCCAACGGCTTCGGTCGGAGGCGCGCAACGAGGAGGGTACAAGACTTATCCTAATGAGAGGACAAGCAACCGAAAGACTAAATGTCATGGCAGGGAAGACTATTCCCTGAGCCTTGGCCAGCTAATGGTCCAGAATCGACGCTCCGACAGGCGGGCAGTTTAAGAAATGCTTTGCTGATCCGGCAGCTTGTGTATTTATCTTGTTCCAGATGTATTGGTGTTACCTTTCTTATAGAGCACACTAGGCATGTTGAGAGAGTGATCATGCTGCATGGACAAAAAGTGGTCTCTACAATTCAGCCTAGGCTTTGTACTATAGAAAGGTGCAACTCCATCCCGTGTCCTCTCCTTGGGTTGTAGTTACTATGCTAATTATTTATATTAATCTTTATTCGTATGCTTTCCTTTCTGGCAATTTGTATTATCGTTCCACTGACAGCCTGCCTTCTTTATTGTTTTCTTTCAGTGTCTTTATGTGGTTTACATAATCTCATCTCATCAGATTGCTACTGGAACTATTAGTGTTGGAACTCTTCGCTGGCTGCTGAGGATGGTGCCGGAGCGCTTATGGGAATGTCCCGAATGCTGTGATGTCGGTTCCTAAATCAATCAATCAATCAATCAATCTAAGTGCAACTATTTATGTTTGGGTTATCTGTCCCTACTCCTCCCTAATTAACAAAATTGCATTTTCCTTGTTTGGGTTTTTACTCATGTATGCCCTTTTTCTTTAATCACAGGTTGTTGTGGTGCTGATATGTTAATCAGCTATTCTTTATTCTTGCCTTCCCCCCAGCCTTTCATCTTTACATTAATTCTGATTACTAAATTATTGTAATCCGAACTGGATAAAGTTTTGCACGTAAGACACAATATCTACATCTGTTTGTGCTAATTATAAAATCAGTTTATTTCGTTCGATGTTCTATGTCTTTTTTTAAAAAGATATTTGTTGACTTTATCGATTAATGTGCAACAGGGACGAACATAATTTCTTCTCATAATTGAATCGTTCTACCTCACACTTGAGGTGCTACTTTGTTCCTGTAATTTTACTTAGTTGGTTGTATTATTCATGTCTCCCATGACAACCACAAGCAGGCGGTGATTATACACTCTCCTGGCGGCGCGGTGGTCAGGGGTCCAATGCACATCTGGGTAGAGTTTTAAAAAAATTTCTGTTTTCCCATGAGTAGTATATATCCTGATCCCCAATTTTTCCTTATATAAGCTATATGTAACGTCAACAGATCCCCCCGAAATTGAATCCCCATTTCCAAGGGGAATCCAAAGGCGATACAACTCATTTATGGTCTTTTTTGGGTGTGATTTCCTGGGGTAACTATGAGATATCTGTTTAAGACAATCCCCAAAGAATTTTCATTTTCCTTATGTGGCAAGACTGATAGTGAGCTGCACACCACTATTAGAAATAACATTGTCGGGGGTCCCTCGATTATTTTTCACAAGCACCATAAGGGAGGTGAGACTGTGATCAGAAGAGGGAACAAGAAAGTGAAAGCCATGAAGGGGTATGACGCCAACGCTCTTTATCTATGGGCCCTAATGCAGCGAATGCCCACAGATTTTCCTATGACACGAAAAGCAGAAAATGAGTTCAAGCCCAATAAGGTTGGTTTTTACACAGTGCAGTGTAGTGAGTGGTTGGCGTGGGGTCCCATAGTAAGAACATGGAGTTAAAAACCCAGTTTAATGGACGGGAGATGTCTCTAGACAGCCGACACATTAGAGTTGATGGGTGGGATAAGAAGGCTAAGATCGTCTACCAGTTTCACGGTTGTATGTGGCACGGGCATCAAGACTGTGTGCTGACAAGCGGTAAAGATGTTAACCCGGTCAACAAGAAACCCTTGGTAGATATGTTTGCCAAAACGCGTGAAATTCGCGAGTATCTGGAGAAAGAGGTCAAGGTAACTGTGGTGGAGATGTGGGAATGCGAGTGCCAGAAACTAAAAAAGGCTGATAAAGACCTTAAGAGTTTTGCAGACACGGCTTTTCCACGCCTCAAACCAGACTATGGCGCAAACCCCATAGACCCAAAGCAAATTCTTGTGGCTGTAAGGGCTGAGACTTTGTTTGGTCTAGTGGAGTGTGGCATTCATGTGCCAGTCAAGCTTAAAGAGCGATTCTCAGAGATGACGCCCATCTTTAAGAACACAGAAGTGTCTAGAGCCGACATTGGTGACTTTATGCAGCAGTACGCCGAGTCACATGAACTTTTGACTACCACTCGTCGGACTCTGATAGGCAGTTATATTGGGGAAAAGATCTAGTTGGCCACACCATTGTTAAAATGGTATATGACGCATGGTCTCGTTGTCACAAAGATTTATCAGATGTTTGAATATCAACCTGTGCGTTGCTTTCAAAAGTTTGGGGATACGGTATCTGATGCCAGACGCGAAGGTGACAGTGTTACTGCCAGTACCATTAAGGCAGAGATGATGAAACTGTTGGGTGACGCAGCTTATGGGAAGACACTAACCAACGAGGCCAAGCATACCAACGTTTCGTATTGTCGTGGGGCTGATACGGCAAAATTAATCAATGACCCACTATTCAAAAAGATGACCATGCTGTCAGAGGATATATATGAAGTAGAAATGCTAAAGAAGAAGACGACCTGGGATCTCCCCCTCCAAATAGGTTATTTCGTTTACCAATACGCCAAGCTGTGCATGTTACAGTTTTATTATGATTTTTTGGATAGGTTTGTAGATACGAAGGATTTCCAACTGTGTGAGATGGACACAGATATTCTCTATTTAGCCGTTAGCGAGCCGACCCTAGCAGCAGTAGTTAGCCCCCATCTTCGGGCAGAGTTTTACAGAGTTTATGATAGGTGGTTTCCCTCTCAGACCTGTGATACCCATAAACAGCATTTTATTAGTAGCAGAGGTAGTGTACCAGACTGTGACCAGTGTAAAGGTAAGAAAGTATACGACAACAGAACTCTGGTTAGTTTAAGTTAGAGCACAAGGGGTCAGGGATGATCTCCTTGTGCAGCAAGACATATCACTGCTTTGGAGACAATAACAAGACCAGCACGAAAGGACTCATGAAACAACACAATACCCACCTAGACAGAGACACCTTCTTAGACGTACTCAACACAAAGACAGCAGCTGGTGGGGAAAACGTAGGTTTCAAAACACAGACTTCCTCTGTTTACACATACGAACAACATAGACAATCACTATCCTATTTTTATATAAAACGCAAGGTGCACAAAGACAACGTCACCACCTCACCATTAGACATATAATACATCATTTTTTCAAGACCTTTCCCGGTCACAAATTTCAGAGATGGCTAATGTTAGTGTATATATTTTCTATTAATAACATATGTGTATGTTTACGGTTGTCGTTGTAAACACATTGGCAGTTGTCTTATGAAAAATTTTATGTTCGAATCAATGAACAACTTTATGTTTATGTGAATTTTATGTAAATTTTATCTCGAATAAGTTTTGTGTGAATTGTATTTAGATTTTATCACGAATATGTTTTGTGTGAACTGTTTGTAAATTTTATCATGAATATGATTTGTGTGAACATAATATCACTTGTCTTATGAATATGTTTTGTGGGGATATAATACCACTTTTAAAGATTTATGAAAATAAAAATAAAAAACCATGATTAATTTGCGTCTGCTGGTTTTTTTTTCTTTTGTAGTTTGTTCGTATGTCAGTTGTCTTGTTTTTTTCCTCTTGTTTTCATATTTTCTTTTTTATGTTGTTCTTGTTTTTTCCTCTTTCTTCCTTTTTCCTGGTTTTCATGTCATGCTGGGTGGTGAGAGATTGTTGACACAATTTTACATGTGGAACAATTGATACATACACGTGGACAAAGGGATAAAAGAACACAATCACAAACACAAGTAATATATACATACATATAAACAAAGATACAATGGAACAGAGAGGCAAGATCAAAACGACTGGAAGATGAGCAAGAAACTTTTGCACATAGACTGATTTTCCACTCCCCGTTGGCCCCACAAGCAGAACCGTAAAAGGATGTTTCCATCTAGTATCCATGACTAATAATAAACACCTACCCATCCACGTCACATATTTTATATTCACTTGAACCCACCCCACCCGCGCACACACACCCGATCATCCGCCCGCTTCCGTCGCTTTCGCCTCGCCCGCCCGCTCCCCTCGCTTTCACCCGCGCACCACCTTAATCCCGATAGCGACCACTACGAATCCAACAGCACCACCTCTACCGTTAAACAATGAAGCGCCATTTTTTATTTTTCCCCCACCTCACCACTTAACATCTTTTAATCTTCATCCACTATCCACTACTACAACTAACAATAAATGCCATCTTTAAATTACTCACAACAAAGACCAGAAATGAGTTATATCCCCTTTGGATCCCCTTGAAAATGGGGACATAATTTCGGGGGAATCTGATGACGTCACATATAGCTTATATACGGAAAAATTGGGGGTCCGGATCACCATTTAAGGTGGATAAACCTCCTACTATACTACTCTCATGTCGATCCAGCCTAAACTGGGTCTCATAAAGTGTCTTGGGAGGTAAAGGCTAACAACATTACCCAAGTCAGAACATACCAACTAGGGCAGTTTTGCTAACTCCATATTGTTAGCTAATTTAGTTAGCGTTTATACAGGTTGTAATGAGTACAATTGGACAATTCACACATTAGCCCGGTGAAAGTTTCCCAATAGTCTGGAATTCTGCTGCGACATGTTAGCTGTGGATACGTTTGGACATTGTGTTTGATGCTCAAAACTCTCATTACAACTTTCTCTGGTGGACAGAAATCGCGTCGCATTTGCGATTTTACAATCGTTGAAACATCATACTGGGTTCGCTTTGTACGACTAGCGCAATTTTGCGTCATAGATTTTTTAACGCTAAGCATTGCGGTAAAGTTTAATTTGTGTATCTTCTCATTCCTCCTTGATTTAATCTTTGTTGTTGAATGAGAGATTCATTCTGATATTATCCAAAGCGTTCCGTCACAACCCACATAGTGCCGATTGTCTATACAAGTGTATGTCTAGCACCATATACCCACTAAACGTCTGAGGAAATAGAGGCGTCTGGTTTCATACTGACAATATCACCCATCGAGGCCGATCGGCCTGTAAACTTGGGCCTTGCACAGTATCTCCAGTGCGCTTAAGGCATGAAAAAAGGACCTTTACATACTTACATGACACATGCACAATGCGCCTTAAGTTGTGTAGAAGAATTCTTGACTGTAACAATAATAATATATGTAGTCTTCAAATCCAAGTCGGATCCTTCGAAATATGCAGAGTATTCGTGTGGTTATGGTCGGCTGTTTGTGTGTATGTCTGCAAGATTGGCAAAGTTAAAGGGTTTTGAGTGTCACTTTAATTACTTTCAATAATTCCACAACAATGTGTGCAGAGTATCCACGTTTATATTTTTCTAGGTCTTTCTTTTATTTATTGTTGGCTCTGTGTTGAAAGAGTTAACGCGGTTCGTAATCCCGCATCCTGCGTTCGAAGAACATCTGTGGGTGATTTGGAGGCAGGTCGATTTGCGTTGGTTTCCATAGAGTTGTATGAGTACCAGTCGTTCAGAAGGCAATGGCAAACTACTCAACGTAAACATGCCGAGAAATCGCAAACAGCTAAATAAATGTCGGGGTTTACTGTGACATTCTTTAAAGAATATGCAACCAACAGTCTATTCTTTATAAAAACTCCCAATGCAATACTCATGTTTAGCGCCACTTGAATTATATTTGTGAATGTAAGTTATCACTGTCTATCTAGTCACTAAATCACTAGGATGGCGACCATTATATTACTTATCTGAATGCTTATGTTGTCTATTCCATCCGTCTGAAACAAAGTACACATGTCCATAGTAATGTAAGTAACATGATTGCTTTTCACGGCACGGGGCGTATCTGGTATATGGTACTAGCCCCTTATTTGAAACCATTGACACTCGATGGGTGATTGGGTCAATAATATGTTGATCGATTTTGAAATATCCTGATCCCCGCTTTAGGCTAAGTTGGCCTGGAAGCTGAGGTCAACGAAAACGAATTTCACATTGAATGGATTCGAATACACGATCATCTGACCAGCAGGCAAGTGCGCTAGCTACTGAACTACCACTGCTCTCTGCTATATGATAATAGCGCTATATATTTAGACCAAGCTACACTTGGTGGCTGATGTAGTCAACATCACGCCGTCCGCCTTTACTTCAAAGTAAATTTCCTGGCATCCCACTTGAGGTTATGGGGATCTGATAACTCAGGTCGGTGAGAAAAACTCGCGTAGAGTGCTCGCTTCGTGTACCGACATTCTGTTCCTGCAGGCAATCTGTCTAGCCACTGCTCTGCCGCATATTCATACTGTAATTTTAACCCAGACACTGATTACCCCAAGTTCCATTTATTGCAAGTACGCAACAAAAGACTGCAGATTCAGCTTCCATTCACAGAAAAATAATGCAGGATTCTATTGTGAAGTAAAGAGTATTAAAATGCTGGATATTGTGAATGGAGAACGCAGATAAGAGCGATTGAACTCGTAACAACAATGGATCACATATCCCGTGTTCGAATCCTCTTTAAGGTGAACTTTATAAAATTGACATGCAGTCCCAGGTCGACGAAGTCTGATGTGGCTGGCTACCTCAAAATGTCCAGGAAAGGAAAGACCACCGAAGTGATAAATGTAAACAGAAAAAAAAACATATAAAAGCTAGATGCTACTAGATCCGCCTACGGAAAATTCATTATATATATTGTTATTCTTCGATAAAAGCATGAGAGCTCAGAAACGCAGAAGATAGTACGGCGGAATGGAAGATTTTTAAATTTACTAAATTATATACGAAATATATGCGGAGAATTGTATATAGTGATATGCGATTTTGTATATTCTCTTTAAAATTCAGAAGCAAAATACATTACAGATATTGGTATTTTTCGATAAGAGCGCAGAAACGCTGAAAATGGTACGGCGGAATGGAAGATTTTTAAATTAACTAAATTATATACGAAATATATGCGGAGAATTGTATATAGTGATATGCGATTTTGTATATTCTCTTTAAAATTCAGAAGCAAAATACATTACAGATATTGGTATTCTTCGATAAGAGCGCAGAAACGCTGAAAATGGTACTGCGGAATGGAAGATATTGAAATTAAATAAATGGTATATGAAATATATTCGGAGAATTGGATGTAGTGTTTATGTGTTGCTTTTATATTGTCTTTAAAATTCAGCAGCTCCATTTTTCTTATACAGTGAAACAGGTTGATAGGCAGGCAGAGAATGCACCTCTTGTTGATAGATTACCGGTTGACAAGGGGGAGGTGATTATGCGTTTGTGGGACCTGGTGGAGAAGGCGGGAGAACAAATTGAGAACCCATATGTGGAAAAAAATGAGATTGCGGGAGATCGGTAGGGGTTCTGGAAGAATCTCAAAACTGAGAGGGAGAACATTAAATCAGATAGCAGAGTGAACGATTATTAGTATGACTCTTCGCTGGCTGTTGAACGAGGGGACGGCGCACGTATAGGAATGTCCTGAGTGCAGTGATGTCGTTCTTAACTCAACTCAATTAAACTCTTGTACAGTGACGTTAGAACCACTTATTCAGCTGACAACAGTGTGTATCTACTGCTATAACACGTTCTCCTGAACTCTTGGGTGTTGTTTGTCCATCAAGAATGATGATGACCATTCATTTCATCCAGTGGGGTTGAAGGTATGGAGCCGTGGGTTCTAAGATGGCTGATAAGGCCTATTTTGGCTCGAAATGTTCTTTGACAATGTGGGCAAGGAATGCTTGACGTTTCTGGAGGGGGATTTCCTGCAGTGGTTTTTCTGTCCTGCCTTTTCTTCACAGCTCTTGCAGTCCTGGTTGCCTCACATATGACTGCACCCTTGCGTAATGATGCACGCCACGAATTTCGGTCTCTGGCTGCAGCCTCCCAGGTGTCATGATGAATTCCAAAAGCCTTCAGTGAAATTTTCAGAGTGTCTTTAAAGCGTTTCCTCTGGCCACCTTGGGAGCGTTTACCACAACGCAGTTCGCTGTAAAAAATTCGTTTAGGGAGCCTGTGATCTGGCATGCGAGTCAAGTGACCAGCCCAGCGAATCTGATTCTTCATCAGTAGAGTGTGGATACTGGGCATGGATGCTCTTTCTAGGACTTCAGTGTCTGGAATCTTGTCTTGCCATTTAATCTTCAGTAGCTTCCTTAGGCAGACTGTGTGGAAGTGGTTTAATTTCCTAGCGTGTCGCTGATAAACAGTCCAGGTTTCACAAGCATATAGCAGTGTGGATAATACAACTGCTTTGTAGACTTTTAGCTTTGTTTGCAGGCTTATTCCAGTTCTGTCCCATACATTCTTGTACAGTCTGCCAAAGGCCGCACTGGCCTTGGAGATTCTTGCATTCACTTCATCATCAATTGTGGCAGCTTGTGACACAGTGCTGCCAAGATAGGTGAATTTGTCCACAACACTTAGTCTATGATCATTCACTTTGATATTCGGCACAGTGTGATTATTCCCTGGAGCTGGCTGGTACATAACTACATTCTTCTCCAAGTTGATATTGAGCCCAAAGTTAGCACAGGCATGTGAGAAAGCTGAAACATTATGTTGCATGTCCGCCTCTGAGTTGGCGTACAGAGCGCAATCATCAGCAAACAGGAGCTCTCTGACGGTGTCGCTGTTAATTTTGGTTTTAGCTTTCAGCCTTCTGAGATTGAATAACTTTCCATCCATACGGTAGTTGATGTCTATTCCAATGTCGTCGTTCTCGAAGGCATTCATCAGCATGGCTGAAAACATGAGGCTGAACAGTGTTGGTGCCAGGACACATCCTTGCTTCACTCCATTGGTGACAGGAAAGGGTTCAGACAGTTCGCCATTTTCCTGTACTCTTGCCTGCATGCCATCATGAAATAGCCGCACTATTTGGACAAACTTTCGTGGACAGCCATATTTTGCCATAATCTTCCACAGTCCTTCTCTGCTGACTGTATCAAAAGCCTTGGTAAGGTCAATGAAAGTGGAGAACATTTCGCAGTTCTGTTCCTGACATTTCTCTTGCAGCTGCCTTGCAGCGAAAATCATGTCAACAGTTCCACGTTCTTTTCTGAAGCCACACTGACTCTCAGGAAGAAGA
Organism: Cepaea nemoralis; assembly: GCA_014155875.1. Lineage (NCBI taxonomy): Eukaryota > Metazoa > Mollusca > Gastropoda > Stylommatophora > Helicidae > Cepaea > Cepaea nemoralis. The sequence continues at coordinate 245,643 of JACEFZ010010558.1, read as the reverse complement.
CCTTGATCGAGATGGGCTGTGAGGCGATTGAGAAGAATTCTGGCGAGTATCTTCCCTGCAATTGAAAGCAAGGAGATGCCTCGGTGGTTGTCACAGGATTGGCGGTTTCCTTTACGTTTGTAAAGGTGGACTATTGACGCGTCCTTGAAATCTTGTGGCATGGTCTCGTTCACCCATATGTTTGTAAAGACTTGGTGAAGCTGCTCTGTTAGGACCGGCCCACCTGCCTTGTATATCTCTGCTGGGATGGAGTCAGGACCAGGTGCCTTGCCGCTGGAGAGTTGCTGGATGGCTTTGTTTACTTCCACTATGGTTGGCAGGTCATCAAGTGTCTCATTGGTAGGAACTTGAGGAAGGCAGTTGATGGTTTCATCATCGAAGAAGGAAGTTGCATTTAAGATGTTGCTGAAATGCTCTGCCCAGCGTTGAAGGATTTCTTTCTTATCGGTGATCAATGTTCCCCCATCTGCACTGAGGAGGGGAACTATGCCTGGTGATGTAGGACCATAGACCGCTTTCAGTGAGTCGTAGAAGTTTTTCATATCATGTCTGTCAGCAAAGCCCTGAATTTCATCAGCTTTGCTGCTCAGCCAGGAGTCCCGCATGTGCCGAAGTTTCTGCTGCACTACTCTCTGAATGTTCTTGAAGGCATCATTTTTTGATGTTGACTTTGGGTCATTCAAATGTGCCTTGAGGAGAAGATGTTTCTCGGCCAGCAATTGGTTGATGTCTTCGGAATTTTCATCAAACCAGTCTTTATGCTTTCGGGGGGCTGGACCCAGGATTTCCATAGCAGTGTTGTAAATTATGTCCTTTAGGGCTCTCCATTCTGTTTCTGTATCCTGTTTAGCTGCAGCATTGGGCTTGAGGCGGTCTTCCAGCATATTTTCAAACGACTGCTGCATTTTCTTGCTGTTTAGGCGGGTGACATTTAGCTTTTTTTGCATTTTCACCCCTTGAGGACGCCGTGGTGGCCTGATGTGAATGTTTATTTTCGAGACAATGAGACGATGGTCTGTCCAACATTCGGCACCACACATGGATTTTGTCACTCGGACGTCTTGTCTGTCACTCCTCCTGACAATGACATAGTCAATGAGGTGCCAGTGTTTCGAGCGAGGGTGCATCCACGATGTCCTATTTCTCATGGGGAGACGGAAAATTGTGTTCGTAATCAGGAGATCATGTTCGGCACATGTCTGAAGGAGGCGGAGTCCATTGCTGTTACAATTTCCGACTCCATGCTTTCCAATAATGCCACTCCAAGAGGTGGTGTCCGTGCCTACTCTGGCATTGAAATCCCCAAGGAGTATAAGTTTGTTTCCTTTGGGAACAGATGTTAATACATTGTGCAGGTCCTCATAGAACTTGTTCTTGACATCATCTTCGTTGGTCATAGTTGGTGCGTAGACACTCACAATGGTTGCATGCTTCCTTCCATTCAGCAGGGGCAACTTCATGGTCATGAGCCTGTCGTTTATAGCCTTTGGAAATCCAGCTAATTTGCCGACCAGGGCCGACTTAATGGCAAATCCCACACCGGATTGGCGTCTTTCCTCGATTTTCCTTCTACTCCAGAAAAATGTGTAGCCGGCACCTATTTCACAGATTTGGCCTTCTTCTGCAAGTCGTGTCTCGCTCAAGGCTGCAATGTCGATGTTGTACCTGCCCAGCTCTCTCCCAATCAGTGCTGTTCGTCTCTCTGGACCCGACGCGCCGTCTCTGTCAAGTAGGGTGCGTACATTCCAAGTTCCAATTGTTAAGGGAATATGGTTTACTCTTTTAGCTTTGCTTGTTTTATCTTTGTTTGTATGTCGACCGCAGTTAAGGGTACCCACCAACCGCGGCTAGCTGGTTAGGTAGTGATGGAGCAGACAATGTTTAGAGCACCTTTTCTAGCCCCTTCCTCATGTTATGGAGGTGACCAGTGTGTTCCTATAGAGGGCTGCTCAGTCGCTCAGGGGGCTGCCGAATCCCACTGCTGCTCCAGTCAGTAGAAGACGACCATATGGCCTGTGCCGCCTGTGTGCAGGTCTGCGACTACGGCTGCCAGCGTACCCACGCCTGCCGCTCTCACAGCTGTTGCCCGGGGGGTGGCCGCTGTCGCATGCTGACAGCTACTAGGAGCCACAGGCACGAGCTGGGTGTCAGGCTTGGACCCGTGGGGGATGGGTCCTGAAAAGGACATGAGAGTCATCCTTACCAAAGGTGCTACCAATGCCTGACACCCCGTACCCCCCACTCTTGGGTAGTGAGATCCGATACCCAGCTTATCGATAAAGTTTATACTAGGGGAAGTCAATAAGTAAGTCACAAAAGGCTGTAGAAACATAACTAAATATGATAACAGCTTGAAACCCGTTTATATTTATGCATACATTGTCCCTTTATTTCTCAACATAACTTCCACCAACATTGATGCACTTATCCCATCGTTTTATCAGTCCTCCCAAACCGGGTACACAGATCTGCGTGCTCTGTTTTCTAAGCCACGTTTTCACTTCACATTCAACTTCGGTGTCATTCGCGAAATGTCTCCCGCCTTGTTGGGTTTTCAGTGGACCAAAAAGGTGGAAATCGCCAGGGGCCACATCGAGGCTGTAAGGTGGATGTTCCAGAACGTCCCACCTTAGTTGGTTAAGTTTCTCCAGAGTTAATCGAGCCGTATGTGATCTGGCATTGTCATAAAGAAGCAACACTCCTCTAGTCAGCAGTCCTTCTTCGAATTGCATCATGAAGCATCGATAGAACTTCACAGTATGATACAGAATTCACATTGTCACCTTCTTCTTGAAATTGGTTAAAAGCACTCCTTGACAATGCCAGAACACTGTCAACATAACCTTCCCTGCTGATGGCGTAACCTTGAATTTTTGGACACAAGGCGAAGAAGGAGGTTTTCTACCCAGCTATGCACCTCTTTATGGGACAAACATTTGTCAGCATATATAGGGTTAATTTCCTTATGAATGTCCTTTGCAGGCAGTTTTTTTGCCCACAAAAAACGCACAACAGCAGGTTGCTCTTTGGTTGTACACTCCGTAAGTAAAGTCACCATTTTTTTATGCGCTGCGCATGCGCATGAGGCACCTAGCGCCACCTGACGAAAGGGAATATAAAGTTCGATGCTGCTGTCAATTAATGACACCGGTAGAAATCACCAACTACATTTACCTGCCATCCCACAAAACCGTGTGACTTACTTACTGACTCTCCCTCGTAAAATATGAGGTCCCACGTGCAAGCCTCGCACGTTACAAATCCCACGGAAGTTGGAAATCGTAAAGAGTAGGCCCTAAGACGACAGACCTGACATCAATTGTTAAGAAAGAAAACCTATCAATGTATAGATAGAATCCGTTACATTGAATGGAATATGTCTAGAGGAGGCAAACCTTACATCCATGCCATTACATTGATGGAATCTGTCTAGAGAAAGCAAACCTTACATCACATGCCATTACATTGATGGAATCTGTCTAGAGGAGGCAAACCTTACATCCATGCCATTACATTGATGGAATCTGTCTAGAGGAGGCAAACCTTACATCCATGCCATTACATTGATGGAATCTGTCTAGAGGAGGCAAACCTTACATCCATGCCATTACATTGATGGAATCTGTCTAGAGGAGGCAAACCTTACATCCATGCCATTACATTGATGGAATCTGTCTAGAGAAAGCAAACCTTACATCCATGCCATTACATTGATGGAATCTGTCTAGAGGAGGCAAACCTTACATCCATGCCATTACATTGATGGAATCTGTCTAGAGGAGGCAAACCTTACATCCATGCCATTACATTGATGGAATCTGTCTAGAGGAGGCAAAACCTTACATCCATGCCATTACATTGATGGAATCTGTCTAGAGGAGGCAAACCTTACATCCATGCCATTACATTGATGGAATCTGTCTAGAGGAGGCAAACCTTACATTCATGCCATTACATTGATGGAATCTGTCTAGAGGAGGCAAACCTTACATCCATGCCATTACATTGATGGAATCTGTCTAGAGGAGGCAAACCTTACATCCATGCCATTACATTGATGGAATCTGTCTAGAGGAGGCAAACCTTACATCCATGCCATTACATCGATGGAATCTGTCTAGAGAGGCAAACCTTACACACATGCCATTACATTGATGGAATCTGTCTAGAGAGGCAAACCTTCCACACATCCATTACCTTGATTAGAATATGTCTAGAGAAAGCAAACCTTACACACATGCCATTACATTGATGGAATCTGTCTAGAGAAAGCAAACCTTACACACATGCCATTACCTTGGATGGAGTCTGTCTAGAGGAAGCAAACCTTACACCATGCACGTCGAAGTCGGACACACTAACATGTAAGGTGTATAACTAGGTGTGACGCCTTTCTTAAGAAAGAGGTACAAAGTAGACGCGGGAGAATCAGCAGCAAACTCCAAGCTGTGGTGGAACTATATGAACATAAAATGTATGGGAGAGCCGATCGTGGGAACTCACCTATGGATGTAAACATCAAAGAAAGCGATTCAAAGGAGGCGATTGTGGGTCCTTTAAATGTCAAGGTTACTACTAATGCAAACTTGATTGCTATTGAAGCTACGTTCATGGTTGACTTATTTTATGTGTTATGCGTTTAATGACTCAACTGATCGGCACCTTGTACAAACCCACATGACGTCTCTTTGTGGATATCGACAGTTTTCAGTTTCATATTATATTCAAGAGTTTCCCATTTCTATGAGTCTTAATTGTTCACTTCATCAATTGTATTTAGTTAGCCTTCTGTGAACTGTTTTATTGCCTTACTAGACAAAACCACTTGATATTTGACAATCACGTGGTGATTTTATCTGTATTATAGCGTAGTATGTGGTGATCAGATCATAATGTCCACCTACAAAGTTAATGAAAATTCGAAATTCCGAAAACAAGGAAACCTAGCTAGGCATGGCTCTAATGACATACGCAACTTTTAGTTGATGCTGTAATTCTTGTAAAGTAAATTATTGCTGTCTCCCGGAGGTCGACGTGACCGACGGGTTTAACGAGCTTTCGTTTAAAGTTTCGCTGGTGACCGATATAAGGGGTTAGTTCCGTAAGACGGTCTGTTGGACTTAAAAGTTAACTCCTCGTTCTTGACTTGTGGACTTTAATTACAAGTACCTCGGAAGTCGGAGTGGATTCGCCTGATGGCGAGGGATAATGGTGATAGGGAAAGCTAGCCTACACGCTAATGTCAGTCCAGTGCATTCACTAATTGTAGAAACGACTAGTAATAGCAGCACGGGTGTGAACTATGCTTGAGGACAAAGCGATCGAGCGACAAAAGAAATAATTGTTGTTTGCTCACTCTGGTGTCCGTATATACAAGCTTAAAGCCTCGTGGCGCACTCGGTAAATGGTGCTAGCTCTAATTGGCATTCGACGAGTGTTGTAGTCAATATCACAGCGGCTTCCTTTACTTTCCAGGACATTTCTTGATACCCATTTAAGGCTGCTTGATCCTGGTAGTTTACATTAGTTGTAAACAAACCGTCTTGACTTGGGATTGAAACACATGACCACCGTGACGGCAGGGAAGCGTGAGATACAACGCAAAGCAGGGAGCCAGGGTAGCGCAGTACCTATCCTGCTTGCAGACCTGCCCTGTGCTCATGTGTTCGAATCCTCTTTAAGGTGGACTTTTTAAAATTGGCATGCGGTCCCAGGTCGACCACGTTTAATGTACTTACCTGGAGATGGCCTGGAACGTAAAGGCGGCCGATGTGAAATACACCACACCGCTCATCCAGTGCAGATTGATCTTTAAAATTTAGAGCTAGGATGATGTATCTATTACGTCTCGAGGCATATACATGGGTTGGTTTTGCTTTTCTTATATTCCAACGTACTGTCGTTATATATATATATATATATATATATATATATATATATATATATAGTGATCTATCTTCGCTGGCTTGGAATTCAAGCTTAATCCATTCAAGGCTACTACTTCTAGTGCACTGGACTGATTTGTACGTATGAGTTAGCTTTCCGTATTACCATTGTCTCTTGCCATCAGGCGAACCCACTCCGACTTCGGTATACTTCTAATTTACGTCCCCAAGTCAAGGACGAGAAGTCAACATTTTAGTCCAACTAGCCGGTGTAAGGGTTGAACATGCTAACTCGGCATCAGCACACCGCATGTTTCAAAACGATCGTTTTGATCCATTCGGCGATGCTAACCCCCTGACCCCTATATTTTATACAACTCTTCCACTGACATTGTATGTGAATCGAAAGAAGTTACAGTAATGTCAAGGACCCATTTTTTTACGCCATGAGTCTTGTTGGGTACCTTGTCCTAGCCCCATATTTTGAAGCAAACGGGCACTCAGTGGTAGATGTGATCAATGTCCCGCATGCCCGCGTAGTTTTAAGAAGACTTCCAGGTACTTATGTTAAACTGGTCTATCTTTGGAGGACCAAACTGGCCACATCGTCCTCCCCGTAATCAGGACTCAACCGGTTATCAACCGGTGGAAAATCCCCCCACCACCCACCGGTGTGGGGGGGGGGGGGATTTTAGAGTTTCCATGGGGGGTGCGGGGAGATTAAGATTATTTCAAAATCTTATGAATACAATAATACAAGAACAGATTACTGGATATTGACCTCCATAATTTACGGTTCTGTACGTATCGCCCTTCTGAAATTCGTTTTATAACGTACGCAGACCCATTAATCACGTTTTATGTAGACGTCTAGACTTGTTCTAGCATGTATTATTAAATTTAGCTTCAATTTTTACTTATACTGTTTAGTGGCCGGGGCGGGGGGGGGGGGGACGGGGGACGGGGGTTTTAGTGAGGAAATACGAAAGCAGGGGCATGACATTCAGAACATATGGTGAAGGGGTGCACGGGCCAAAAAAAGGTTGAGAACCACTGTCCTAGCACATCACAGCACCATAGCAGTTTCCTACTTCGGGACTTTTTCTGTACCAGGACATATACTTTAGCAATACCCACTCAAGAGGACATCGTTAATGGTGTTCTATATGTAACATAAACTCTTCCCTTCAGGAGACCGCGGCAGTGACATTTGCTATTCATAGCCATGAATTCATGTCAAGTTAAATTTCCTGTTCTGTATTAAGAGTTAATTAAATTTGTACTTCGATTTTATACTTTTACATTTTACTCGTCCATTTCCTTTGCCTTTGATGTGTTGATAACGCTTTGAAGCAACGTAGAAAATTTCTGACGAGGGAGCTTCAAGTGAAAAACAAAAAATTTTTGTTGTTGTTTATTTGGTGAATATATTCTGAATAAGTACAAAACAAATGTATCGCTTTTCGATGTAGTTACCAAAAAAAATCAGAAAAAAATAAATATTTTTTGATCAAATGGCAACTAACATGAAAATAAGCATAAATGAAACAGATGTTAGTTAGTTAGTTAGTTAGTTAGTTGGTTGGTTGGTTGGTTGGTTGGTTGGTTGGTTGCTTGGTTGGTTGGTTGGTTGGTTGATTGGGTGGTTGGTTGGTTAGTTAGTCGAGGTTCCAACTTCACGGCAACGGGTCGTCCCCATTATGCTCCATTCCTGTGCCAGTGAATATCACACAAAATGCTCCCCACTGTCCAATGTGAAAAGTGGAATAGACAGGAGTCTCGGCAATCCAACAGCCCGCACAGGTACACTGTGCATAATGCCGCCGCCAGAATGCCAACACAAAATTCATCCACGAAAACCACAGTTCATCGTCGATGGACTCGGCAGTCACCAGAAAGACCTCATTGACCCGGGTTTTCTCACATGGCTCGGTCTTTTACCGCAGGGCGACCCGCCGAAAGCGTCGCATAAAGCACGAACTCCGTAGCTTCAGCGCCGACTCCCAGGAGTCTCCTGAAAAATGCACTCGTGAACCGAAAAGGCAAATCAGTCAATTCAGCAACAGCCGGTAGCCATTGTTCCGAACATGCAGGTCACTGTACAGGACATATGTAAAAGCATTCCACGCGAATTTCACAGCTCACAGTGTCGCCCACGCACTCACTCAGTAGCAGGGCGACGGAACCATGTACTACCAGTCCAACATGAGGAAAATGCGATTGCAAACCGTAGCTACAAGCATAAACACGCCTCAGGCCTTAACGGTTCAACGCCTAACCGCCATGTTGGCGACCGGAAGTAACATATATGACCAACTCTATGTTACCATTGCCAAACCTGGACAATGACAGAAAAAGAGAAAACAAAAATCACAACAGAGGTAATGACTATAATCAAAGAAGAAAGATCAACAAGCAGTCATCTAGAGGGGGACCCCGCGAATCAAGTGGAGACCTTCAAGTACCTAGGAAGTATAATATCATTAAATGGCAAATAAGAAGACGAGATCGAAAATAGATGCAATAATGCAAACCAACTCACTGGACAAAGGGCGTCAATACTAAAGAACAAACATATATCAGTTATTAATAAAGCACTCTACAACACCGTCTTAACACCAACTCTATGCTACTAATGCCAAACCTGGAAAATGACAGAAAAAGAGAAAACGAAAATCACAACAACAGAAATGACATTCCTGATAAGAATACTCAATGTATCAAGAAGAGAGAAAATCAGAAATGGAGAAATCAGGACTAAAGTGGGGGTTATAGCGGTGCTAGATTTAATCAGAAAACAGCAAGTCAAATGGTTTGGTCATATAAGTAGATTACCAACTAACAGTATACCTCAACAAGCAATGATGTAACAGACAACAAACGGAAGCAGGGGAAGAAGCCGGCCACGTAAACGATGGACAGAGAGAAATTACAGAGTCCATGGGAATCTCCATACATGAAGCCCATAAACGAGCACTCTCCCGCTGTTTATGCTCTACCTCGACACCTCAAGGTACAAAAGGAACAAGATGAGATCAGATAGCAGCTAACAGATCCGTTCGTTATATATCTTCGATCATACACGTTAGAACAGTTGTTCTCAACCAGTGGGGAATTCCTCCCCAGAAGGGAATTTTAGGGTTTCCAGGTGGGTGGGGGAGGAATAAGATTATTTCAATATCGCATTAATACAAGAAACAGTTACTTGATATTGTTTTCCATCTAAATTTTACGGTTCTGTACTTCTCGCCCTAATGAAATTCGTTTTATAACCTAAGTATACCTGCAAATCACGTTTTATGTAGATGTCTAGACTTGTTCTAGTATAAAAAAAAATGTTTTGCATATCCTTTACAGGACATCGCTGTCAACATCAGCATCTTTCAGCTGTATGTTGATTTCACCAGCGGGGGTCGAACCGCTCCCAGCTCTCGCCCTGCTACGAGACTCTGCGTGATAAACGGGATTACTCCTCGGCCAGAGAGACCGGCTGTTCTAGTATGTGTTATTAAATTTAGCTTTCATTTGTATGTATACTGTGTAAAGTTGGGGGGGGGGGGGGGGATTTATAGGGAGGAAATTCGAAAAAGGGGGGGGGGAAATGACGTTCTGAACATATGGTAAAGGAAGGCATGGGCCAAAAAAGATTGAGAACCACTGCGTTAGAAGATAAGGCAGACAGAGTTGAGGATGTTCCCGGACTTGTTTCGCCTACACAAAGGCGGATGTCGCCGAAACTGGTTATTGGTTAACGGTAGCGACGTCACGGAACTCTCAACCCGCTGGTACGTGCTAAATCTCCTTCAGGGAATATCGAAATGTATAAATGCAAGTTACCCTATTTGATATATATCCTAGATATTGAAATTATGCCAGACTTAAACACCAGAAAACAAAGCAATATTCACATATATGCATATGATACATATTTAATCGTACGTAATGGTTCCGAGGCAAAAGGAGTTGCGGAAGCCTTCGAAACAAAGCTGGGGGAGATTTAACCGCAGACCGCCTTGCGTTGTTGTTGTTTTTTTTAAAAATACAATAGTATGGGTGCCGGTCGTTCAGATAGCAATGATAAACTACTGAACGTAAACTTGCCAAGAGATCACAAACAGCCAAAGAATACAGGGGCTGACTGCTATAAAGGATATGCAACTAACTTAACTTTCTTACTTAATTACAGACAAACTACAACTGCCACAGAATCTACAGGATATCATCATCATCCAGTGGCGGGTCCTCTGCAGAAGTTTCACCCGTTAAATGGTTTTCAACACACACACACACACACACACAACACACACACACACACACACACACACAAACACACACACACACACACACATGATATATATATATATATATATATATATATATATATATATATATATATATATATATATGTGTGTGTGTGTGTGTGTGTGTGTGAATCATACGCCAGAGGTGCTGTCCCTCTTGCTGGCATATATAAATTATCTATTACATCTTGAACCACCTTCGGTGTGGTCTTCCTTTTCGCCACTTCCCTAGTACATCTTCCCTCCATATGTCTCTTTTTCTTAAAATATTCGTGTCGTTTTACGTGTTTTCAACGTTTCATATTCCTCAATTGTATATTAATAATCTATTCTCTCATTTCTCCACAGCATTTTAATACTGTAACCATCCATCCATCATGCACCATGGCGGTAAACGTGGACGGTCATGATTCGCAATGTCACTTGATCACCAAAGTCGTGGATCAGATCAGTGTTC
>JACEFZ010010558.1:222500-230000 GCA_014155875.1 Cepaea nemoralis | reverse complement strand
CCCATCCATCATCATTTCTCTTGGTCTGCCTCTACCTCTCTTCCCCTTTCCAGTTGTCATGATGTTCTCCAATGCCTCTCTTCTCATCACATTACCAAAGAAAGCTGAACGTAAACTTGCAATCATCCTCAAGTTTACAGCAACATCCAGTCAAGAACATGCAACATTTGTTTATCACGCCGGCCACCAGTACTTCCCATAATATTTCCTGGTGATACCCAATTTAAGATGGGTATGATGGGTATTCTGGCAGTGGTTTCAATAGTAAAGAAGAAGAGCTTATAGAAACAATGAAAGAGAGGAAAATTGGTCTTATGGGAATAGCGGACAACAGAACAAACGGGAAACGATGCAAGGAGCTCCACCACAGTTTCACATTTGTCTACTCTGGAGTAGAACAGCAAGAACGGACAAGACACGGTGTGGGAATAATCATCGAACCACGGCTAGCAAGAGGAATACTAGAAATAGAATATATATAAGAAAGAATTATAACAGAATAAAAGAACAAACAATGACAACATATATGCAAATATACGCACCATGTAATACAAACAAAAATGAGCAAGAATGCGAGGAATTAAATGACGACATCCATGATGCGCTAAATAAAATAGGTAAGCAGGACAACATCATAGTTATGGGAGACTTCAATGCAAGACTAGGACATAACAGAGTGGGCATAGAAAAACATCTGGGAGCATTTGGAGATCAGCATAATGAAAGGAATGATAACGGAAGTAGACTAATAGAGCTATGCGGCCAACACGACCTCTATATAACAAACACATTCTACAAACATAAAGACTCACAAGTATACACCCGGTAAAAATGGAACGATCTGGATACTAAAAGCCAAATTGATTTTATATTAACAAGAAATAACAGAAAGAGAAATATATTAGATGCAAGGGCAGTGCCCAATTTAAGTATAAACACAGATCATAAAGCAGTCGTTGCTACAATAAGAACCTTCAGAAGAAGAAAGCAAAGAGCAGGAAAATACATGCCATGCGAATCAATAAACTTAAAAAACCGGAAATACGAGGCAGTAAAGGAAAATTACGAGTAAGAACTAACTGAAATCTTTGTAAAATTACCTATAGAAAGAAAAACAGTGGAAGAAGAATGGGAGATGTTCAAATCAAGCATTTTAAATACTGCAAAAATAACACTTGGAACCATGAAAAAACGCAAAACGCGGATAAATAAAATAACAAGTTGGTGGAACACAGAGGTAAAGAAAGTGGTAAAAGACAAAAAGGAAAAATATAAAAAGTGGTTGAAGAGCAAACAGGAAAGTGATTACATAGAATATAGAATAGCGAGAAGACATGTGAATAGAATAGGAGGCCGCGTCCTTCGGTTCACGAGTGCATTTTTCGGAGACTCCTGAGGGTCGTCGCTGGAGCTGCGGAGTTCGTGCTTTGTGCGACGCTTTACGAGCTGCGGAAGGAGACTGAGCCATATGGGGTAAAAACCCGGTGCAATGAAGTCGACCCTGTCGACATTTAAGCGACTTCTTAACAACCAAAGAGCAACGTGCTGTTGTGCGTTTTTTTTTTTGGGGGGGGGGGGGGGGGGGGGCAAAAGGACTGCCTGCAAAGGACATTCATAAGGAAATGTTTCCGGTTTATGCTGACTACCAGCCCGAATCAAAGCGTTCTTCCGTGCAATGGAAACATCCTTCTTCGCTTTATTTCCAAAAATTCAAGGTTACGCCATCAGCAGGGAAGGTTATGCTGACAGTGTTCTGGGATCGTCAAGGAGTGCTTTTAACCAATATCAAGAAGAAAGGTGACAATGTGAATTTTGAATTGTACTGTGAAGTTCTATCGATGCTTCATGATGCAATTCGAAGAAAACGTCCAGGACTGCTGGTTAATGGAGTGTTGCTTTTTTATGACAATGCCAGACAACATACGGCTCGATTAACTCAGGAGAAAACTAACCAGCTAAGATGGGAAGTTCTGAAACATCCATCTTACAGCACCGATTTAGTCCCTAGTGATTCCCACCTTTTTGGTCCACTGAAAACCCACCTTGGCGGGAGACATATTTCGCGAATGACGCCGAAGTTTAATGTGAAGTGAAAACGTGGTTTAGAAAACAGTGCACGCAGTTCTATGCAGCCGGTTTGGGAGGACAGATAAAACGATGGAATAAGTGCATCAATGGTGGTGTAAACTATGTTGAGAAATAAAGGGACAATGTATGTATCCACATAAACTGGTTTCATGTTGTCATATTTAGTTATTTTTCTACAGCCATTTGTGACTTACCTTATTGACTTCCTCTCGTAGGAAGAAATTGGAGGCAACAGAAGCAATACAGATGTGGTTCCTGAGACGAATGTTGTGAATTCCTTGGACTGTCGGAGTAACTAACAACGATTGCCTGGAAGAGGCTAATGAAACTAAAACATTTTATACAACAATAAGAAAGAGACAGCAGCTTTCTTTGGTCATGTGATGAGAAGCGAAGCATTGAAGATTATCGTGACGACAGGAAGTTCAGGAGAAAGAAAGCCAGAGGCCGACGAAGAGAAATGATGCTAGATTGATGGAGACGGTGGCATGGAGGAATATCATCAGCAGAGGTGATCCAGAACACCAAAGACCGAGATCTGTGAAGAGACATAAACGTCTACACCACTGGCAAAGCACATGATAATGAGTAGTATGCCTTGTATAGATACAACAACAACAAAACAAGAATCGCTATGGCAAGGGTAGCTTCTGCATGATGGAAAGATACTGGCCATTAAACTGCTCTCAATCGACTTGAGAAGAAGTGTGTTGAAGTGATGTATAGCGACTATACTGTTATATGTATATGAAACACGGACAATAAACAGACACACTCAGAACTGCCGATGGCAGTGGGAATGTGGTTTCAGGGGAAAATATAAAAACTGCATTGCAGGGCGAGAAAACAGAATGACACATGTATACCAAAAAATAAATAAATAAATAAATAAATAAATAATGACAACTGTCGACCGGTTAGAGAAATTATACTTAAGCAGTCAAGAATTGTGGATTCGTTTCGAGAAGAAATAAACTAGACATCTTAGTGACAACTGTCAAAATGACCGAGGGATGAGCTAGAAGAAATCGGAGAGATTCACCCAGAGAGATAAACACATAGATGGATTGGCCATACGGCATATTAGGGACAAGGACACAGACCTGATCTAAGACACTGGTGATCGTGCCAGACGGCCAACCTCGACAGCCCACGCCTATCCGCCTGGCTCATGGTGGTGATACTAGTGCATCATTATAGTAGCCTGGATATTTGAAAGTGTAATGTATTATTTATAAAGCATTGCGTGTTTTAAATATGTGACAAGCTAGGTTACACACGCTGAACAATGACTACAACTAAATAGTTTCATCTCTTTATTCCGTCTGGACCAAGGGGCGAAGAAGTTACGGACGCGATTCGTAATCCGGAATACCCGGGTTCGAAACTCAGCGGTGCTGGGTTTTTTTTTCTCGAAAAATGTATAGGATCCGGTCGTTCAGAAAGCAATGACAAACTACTGAAAGTAAAACTTGCCCCGGAATCACAAACAGTCAAAGTTCTGGGGGTTGACTGCTATGTTCTGTGAAGGACATGCAACAATTTTTTTGTAAACCAAGTATTTGACTATAAGTTCTATATTAACTCCACATATAACATTCATTTGTTGAGAAAACAGTTTCCTCCCTAGTGGAAGCCACTGCTCAAAGTACAGTTTACTACTTCTTCAGAATTCGTTCCTTGTGAGTTAATTCAGCTTCATCTGTCTACAGAGAAAGCTGCACTATATGTGTCATTCCGCCGGCACATCCGACTCTGTCATGGCATTGTTTCACTTCACGCTTGGATTCAGCTGCCTTGATGTCTCTTCAGTAGGGCTGGGTTAAGAATATGTTTAGCGCATCTTAGGAAAAGGAGAACGAACGAACGAACAAACTTTATTTTCAAAGGGTTAAGAATTAGGCACGCAAGAGAGAGAGAGAGAGAGAGAGAGAGAGAGAGAGAGAGAGAGAGAGAGAGAGGGTGGGGGTGCCAAAGTCTATTAAGTACTAACGGTCACAATAGTTCGTAATCGGGCCCTGCACTACGACCATGCAACTTGTTGTCCGTGACCGCCTCGAGCAAGCGTAGAATCGCCATGGTATCTCTTCTACGTTGTTTGTCAACATTTACCACGTCTTTTCTTCTGTAATGTTATCGCCTAGCCATGTTTCTTGCCCTCGCTGAGATTTAGTTTATCGTTTCCATTTTGTGTTGTTATTTACACATCATATGGCATATATTTTATCAAATCGCTCATTCTTTATTTGCTTTGTCCATTTTAAATTGTCTCCTGTGTTTATGTGTCTCATTAAATTCTCGTTCAGTAATGATTCTCCAATGCTGCATGCCATTTGTTTTAGTTCCTATTTCTATTCGTTGTTTTCTTCACCTCAGCGTGCAGATGTTGTTTAGCATGTTACCCGTTGCAATTTCCACTTGTTCATTGAAAATGTGCATATATTACGATTAAATTGCAATACAAAAGGTCTAGACACTTCTTTCCGGCGCCAAACTTAATGCACCCGTCACCCAGTGTCTGGTCGATCTTTCCGTGCTTTCAACGGCATTAATACTGCCCACTGTTTGAAAAACTTTAAACAGAACAAATGGCAGCTTAACGGCCGCATCTCGTTCGCTAGTCCAGTCTTTGCAAAATTGAATCATACATCTTCCTGTCTTATATCCGATTAATATATTTACCTGGCCGTGTTTTCTGTAACGCTCGCTCGCTTTCAACTCAGGTTTAGTTCATTCACCTGGTACTACCTCCATTTAGTTAGTTGGTTAGTCTTTCCTCTTGGGCTCAAAGCGGCGCATAGGGCAGAAGTCATGTCTCTCCATATCTGGCGGTTCACATGTGTTTAGTGCATCTTAGGAAAAGGAGAGAGAGTCTGTGTGTGTGTGTGTGTTAGGGATGTGTGTGTGCATAGTACTAATTTTTGCGTGTGGATTAGCTTTCCCCATTACCGGTGTTCTTCGCCATCAGGTTAATCCACTCCGTCTTCTGAAGTACTTGTAATTTAGTCTCCAAGTTAAGGACGAGAACTCAACATTTTTGTCCTAATGACCGGTGTAGGGACTGAACCCGCTATTTCGGTATCAGTATACCGGAAGTTTGAGAACAAACGCGTTTATCCATTCGGCCATGATGTCCTAGTTATGTGATCGTGTTGATTTGGCTCCAACTATTTCTAAGTTATTTATCACATCTTATTAACTTCTATCAAAATTGACGCTATATCTTTATTAACATGTCAGGTCAACAGTAAATCTCTTTGTACACATCTTTAACGCAGGTTTAAATTTACATAAAATTGCATGACCAAACCATGTGACTTGGTATATTTCCAAGTGCTCAACTTTATTTTCTTTGATATCAGTATCTGGGGGGCCCTATTGTTTTCTGACCGGCCACTACAGATTCCGACCTGATCACAGTTTGTATTACTTGTTTCTATTCATAAAAGCGATAGATAAGAGTGTGCTGGAATAACGGTTAACATGTCAGGAAGGCGACAGGAGAGAGAGAGAGAGAGAGAGAGAGAGAGAGAGAGAGAGAGAGAGAGAGAGAGAGAGAGAGAGAGAGAGAGAGAGAGAGAGAGAGAGAGAGAGAGAGAGAGAGAGAGAGAGACCTAACAAACAAATAAACGATCTTTATTTTCAAAGGATCAAAATGTGGATATGCAGGCCCCTCTCACGCTCGTCCATTCCAACCACTCATCTATCGTACATCAATTATTTATTGTGCCTGTTACATTCATATAGAAAGAACATTGCATATTGAACACGTGAACCTAAGCAATGGATATTACCATATTATGAGACAGACAGGCAGATAAGCACCAGCTCAAACACACACACACACACACACACACACACACACACACATTTATACATCATTTACACAAAATCTCAACACATCTAGACCACCTCGCATACACATTTACCCACTCCCAATCACATAGACACTAACAAACATGTATTCATACATACAGTGGAGAGAGAGAGAGAGAGAGAGAGAGAGAGAGAGAGAGAGAGAGAGAGAGAGAGAGAGGAGAGAGAGAGAGAGACTACGAGGAACATCTCGCTTAAATCAATCTCAGAATATAGAAAACATTCAATCAAACGGCAAGAGATTGTTGGGGAGGTGGTGGTGGGAGGGAGGGATATTGAACATAACGATGCGCACAACTAATGGATTTTATTTTATTTGATTTAACTTTATTTTAAAAGGGTAACAAATTGGGCCGCAGGCCCGTCTTACATACGGCCCTTCCAATTACTCATCTTTCATTCATCAGTAGTGCATAATACATAGTAAAAACACATTATTATATGAACATTGTAAACATAAAAAAATTCATATTACAATGTTATGAGACACATTCCCCCACCCACCACACCCCCACCAACCCACACATCCAAACACCCACCCCTAGGCACACATACATTCCCCCACCCATCCCACATACACATTCCCCCAACAAACACATCCACACACACACATCCCCCAATCCACACACACACACACACAACACATCCTCCACCCACACCTCCCCCACCCACCAACAAACATATCCCTCAACCACACACACATCCGTCACCCACACACACACACACACACATATCTCCCCACCCACACACACATACCTGCACATACACATCCCCACACGCACACCACTCCCATTCACACACATCTCACCACCCACCCACACATCCTAAATCCACCCTTAAACATCTCCCATCCACACACACCCACAACCCACACATACATCCCCACCTACCCACCTCCTACTCAAACACAACCAAACCCACACCTAATAGACATTACCATCCCCCAACACACACACACATCCCCCATATCACTACACACACCCCCACACACCGACACTCACATATCCACAACCCCCACGCAAATTCCCCACTCACCCATTCACACACCATCCACCTATACATCCCCCATCCATCAACACTACACCTACGTGGGTGAATATACCCCCAACCATCCAGTCAAAAACACATCTCCCAACGACACACACATTCCCCTACCAACCCACACATCCCGGAGCCACCCATACATTCCCACCCACCCAAACAAATCCCTTCCCCACTCACCTATCTCTCACCCACATACACATCCACCATCCACACACATCTCCCCAGCCACCCACACATTACCCCCTATCAATCCACACATCTCCCACCTACCCCCACCCCATGATCCACACATACATCCCCCCACGCACCCCACCCATACAAAAATATATCGCCCACCCATAACCACACCCACCACCCATTAACACATCCCCCACCCATCTCCTAACCCCCACACAAATCAACCACACCTCTTCACACTCACCCACACATCCCCACCCACCCACACATTCCTAACCCACACACACATATCTCCACCCATCCACACATCTCCCA
>JACEFZ010010558.1:187500-220000 GCA_014155875.1 Cepaea nemoralis | reverse complement strand
GTTAATTTGCATGCGGTTTTCATTGCTGCATCTTTGTAAGATTATCAAGTTCTTTTTGTAAAGAATTATCCAATTCACTACGGTTCTCTTGACTAGTGTATATAGTAAAGTCGTCTGCTAATAGATCACAAGTTGTATTGAGATATAAAGGAAGATCGTTAATATAAACTGCAAAAAGCAACCGACCAAGTATTGAACCCTGAGGCACACCAATTTTAGGCTGTGTGTGTCTTGACAGACAGTTGTTAAACTAGTACAGGCCGTTAAAAATGAAGGATACAATAACAAACTCATGACCAGTAAAGAATGAAATATTTCTTCCGTGCAAAAAGCAAACATAACCGATGGTAGTTATTTAGAAAAAGAATTAGGCAAACATCAAGGCTTGGAAAATATACAAGTGAATCATTGCTGATCCACCTGTGTATTTTCCAAGACACCTACAAGTCAAACTTTAACAACTAAAGTCCAGAATCAAGGAATGCGGATCATAACTGGGGTCATGTAGATAACATCTAGTAACGAACTGGAAAGAGAACACGCCTTCAAGCAATGCAGAGCAGAGGAAATTACAGGAGAGCCCGTCACAGTGAGAAGTTTTGAAGGTTTACAGACCACCCATCTATCAGGGTTAATGGTTTTGGAAGGGGATGACAAATGGAAACCAACTTTGTGAATCTGAGAAAAGAAAGATTATAGTATAATAGTCAAACCTATGAATAATTCACACAGGTTCCCAGGCTGGGAACAGCAGCGCCTGCGTGAGGTAATTGACTAAATTCCTGGCGTTGAGAAAAATAACACTGAGCATTACATTAAAATATGAATAACAACATTAAAATTAATAAACGAAAAGTTTCCGAAAGTCGCACATAAACCTCATGCATATTCAGATGAATGAGACAAGCGTAATAGAAAATTGAGGTGGAGGAATTCCACTGAAACTAAATATTGTGTGGACTACTTTTCTTGATTTTGGTACTCCAGTTTCTGTGATTGTCTTATTCAGATTTAAACAATGTTTTGCCCGCTCATAAAGGTTTTAGTCGGAACGTTCGCATATACCCTGCATGTTTTCCCTGTCATTGAACTTCTCACTAATATGTTGTATTCGTTTGAATTCTAGGATACAGGGCGTTCAAGCTCTCAAACTACCTTGTTTGCTATATTCTACATTTCAACGCCCTGCTACAGCCACTGTCTTTCTCATGTGCATGACGTCTCCTCGTGTCATACCCTACTCTTCAAATCTCATTACATATCTTGAAATACAGGCTGTGGTATTTTGAAAGCAAGTAGTTATTTCCCGCAGATAGTGGAAAAGCCAATGTACATTTTCTTTCAATATTCCACAGAATAGCCCGAGGCCTGTCTGAAATTGTGTGATGACCCGCGGTACTGATGCGAAGCTGTAGCTCTCTTGTATGGATGTAAAGCAGTAGCTCGCTGAATAAGGGAACTGCCTCTCTGAAATATTAACTTCCTTATTTGATTATATAGATTTATTATGTATAAACTAGCACTAATATTTGATGTGAAAGTACGGATATTAGGTAGTTTCAGTAAGACAGCCTTAACTTCCTTCTCCTTCAATTTCCTTCTTCCTCCTCTTTCTTCCTTCCTCTGCGTTCTTCTTTCTTCTTTTCTTCCGTCTTATTTATTTTTCATTTTTCTTCTTCTTACCCCACCTTCTTCCTTTTCCTTCTTCTTACTTCCTTCTTCTTTCCTTCTTCCATCCTTCTTCTTTGTTCTATCATTCTTCCTTCTTTCTTCCATCGTCTTCGTCTCGATCGCTTGCCCTCTGTTTTTTTAGTATTATCTAAACAAGAAATCAAGAAGTTGTAAATTCTTCTTTCTGTTAGCGAGCGACAGCTAAGATTTGCACATAGCTTTGCGCGGATCTGTGTCTCCGGAGCATGGGGCAAAGTAAAATCTTTTAATGGTAATGTAACATTTTTGTTGGGGTGAAGAAACATCTTTCTTAGGGTAAAGTAACATTTTTGTTAGGGTTAACATTTGTGTTAGGGTAAAACGTCGTTATTAGGGTAAAATAACATGTTTGGTATGATAAATTAAAATTTTTTGCGGAGTAAAGTGACATCTTTGTTAGGATAACTTACCATCTTTGTTGGGTAAAGTAACATCTTTGTTAGAATAAAGAAACCTTTGTGTTAGGATAAAGTAACCTATTTGTTAGGGTAAAGTAACGTCTTTGTTAGGGTCAAGTAACATCTTTGTTAGAGTAAAATAACATATTTGTTAGGGTAAAGTAACATCTTATGTTAGAGTAAAGTAACATCTTTCTTATGGTAAAGTAACCTCTTATGTTAGGGTAAAGTAACCTCTTTGTTAGGGTAAAGTAATGACTTTGTTAAGGTAGAGTAACATCTTTGTTAGAATATAGTAATATCTTTGTTAGTGTAAAGTGACATCTTTGTTAGGGTAAAGTAACATCTTTGTTAGGATAAAGTAACATTTTTGTTAGTGTAAAGTAACATTTTGTTTGTGTAAAATAACATCTTTATTATGGTAAAGTAACATTTTTATAATGCAAAGTAACATCTTTGTGTAGGATAAAGTAACATTTTTGTTATCGTAAAGTACCATTTTTGTTAGTGTAAGAGAGGAGAAGTGAAGTACAGAGGAAGATTATGATCAATCAATCAATCACCTGATAGTAGGCAATTTGATGCATACTGGCATTTCTATCAGAAGAGAAGATGATAGTGGTAAACAATGCACTCAATTGATAATTGAGTGTGCCACTACTTATGGCGCCACACTTTATTCCTATATCACTCATGCTACAAATACTTTTGGTTCTGTTTCCTGAAATGTGCAATTTTGTCTTGATGTTATAATGATGATGAATCTTATGAATAATTACGGTAAAGGAATATACATAAATGTTGTTCTGCAGAAGCTAGTGCCAGAATGGAATAATATTGTTTATAAGTTGGATACTCATTGCATTTAGGGAATGAATTAAGACACTTAATGTGGGAGGCCTTTTCTTTTGAATGTAAGGATAACTAGGGAAAACAATTATGTACAACGGGGAATAGTGAACATGGTTATCATATTCCGAATCGATCAAGGTATTACTCAACTTTGAGACTATATGTGACATGGGCGAAGATGACACTGCTTATCAGGTATCCTAAACCTTGAGAGCCCTGCAGTGGGTATTGGATGGAGAGGAGCCAGCTATTGGGTTGATAACTTCTGGGGGACACTGCGGCCTTCTTCCCCTTTTGTTTATTTTTCCTTGGGGTCAAAATTCCCTTTGTTTATTTTCCCCTTTCCTTGGGCTTTTAACATTCTTCCATTTTCAATTAACATAAGGTGCATTTATGGTACCAGTAGATATATATTAGTACTGGAATTTCAGGTAGTGGTTAAATCCATCCAGAACCAGATATGACGCCTGATGGGAGCTCCTGGCTGGAGAGATGACGAATCCTATTTTGGAAGAACTTACAGGCGAGAGTTCCATCCAACCATACAAAGCAGGTAACCCAGTATCACTATGAATCAGCCAGGGGAACTTTTCGCCTGTACCTGTGTTTGGAGAGGCAACCTCGATGATCATCTTACCTGAACCAGAACAACAAACTTACCATAGACCCAATTTATTTATTCTCATAGAACATTTTAACATTTAGGTTCCGAAAACCCAACATGGAGTGGAGAGGATTGAGCTTAAGATAGAGAATTATAATCATTATTATAACCAAACAAGATATATGGGTATGATTAAATTCACCGAGGAAATATGGGTTATGTTTTTATTTCTGAAAATGTGAATGTTTATTGGATTAATGAATACATACCATGCCTTTAAAATGGCTGATTATTTTGTGATCAGAGTGGTCAAAACTCATCCTCAGTTTGTGTGTTATTAAATTTAATAGATATTTCAGTTTCACTCTGAGTGTTCCATTAATTCTTTGAGTGTTCATGTTATTGTCTGTTAACTATTAATTCACTCTAGACATTAATTATTTATCTGAGAGCAGAGTGGCAAGGAAATTCCACGTGATTATTATTATTCAAGGAAATCGTTTCCTTGTTGACCTTGGGGACTTCCTTGGCTCTTCTAGACTCTATTGATAACCTCAGGTAATTGAGACATTGAAGGCTACTAAAATTATAGTGCGCCAGGATCACACTGGGAAAGAGGAATTCTAGTTTTGAGATTTCCAAAGTTATACGACAAGTGATAGTTCAGAAAGCAATGGCAAGCTACTGAACGTAAACATGCCAAGACAGCAGTAAAATGCTGGTGTTGACAGCGATGTCCTGTAAACAGGATATGCAAACAAACAAGAAAGTATATAGAAGGTTAACTAATTCGGTGCAAAACAAAAAGTAGGTCTGGACCAAACATGGCGCACAGTCAAATGAACAAGTATTATGGTATAAGTTCCTGTTCACTGAACATTGAACTTGCCGAGGATACCACGAAACGGAAGAAATAACACAATGACCCTATTCTGACGATATATCGCCAGACTGTCTAAATAGGAGGTCACATTTGGCGATATGCTATCCCTCAGCACCGAATCAGTTAAATGCTTTGGAATGCATTGTCAATGAGTGAGACTAGCCGACCTTATGGGGGATTTGAACACATGACTACTGAGCCTGTAGGCACGTGTGCTGGAACCTGCGCTATCGCTGTTTGTTTCAGAGACTTAATGTCGTACTCTTATAGATGTAGCGGGAGTATCAACGGGGGGAAAATGTGTTCATAAATACATTCTTTATTTTAAAAAAGGTGGGGTAGGGGTGGGGTGGTTAAGGGCCAGAAGATTGACCTTATGGCCCTGGATTTTTCAAACTGCTATAAATTGTCTTTTGTGTCTTCTCATTTTTAAATTAAGCATGAGTAGTAATGCATCCGGCCTGATTTTAGTTTGATTCCTAATACTAATGCAATTTTAACTTCCTCAGTTTACCCATATGTACTCTTAGTTTTTTTTCGTTTTTTTCTTCGGTCTAATCCGAGACGGCTAGACGAACGATCCACAACCTGTTGATAGGACATTTTTGTATTATTATTATTTTGTAAAAGTTAGTTGAATGTGTATCGAACTAAATCTGCACGAGATAGAGACGAACGTCGCACCTCCAAACCAGGCCACAACCATAGTATGTTATGTTGAGCAATATATATGGCATATATGTGATTGGATTGGAGAACTTAGTGACAACTGGCAAGATCGAAGGGAACAGACCAAGAGGAAGACCGAGAGGAAAATACCTGGATGGCTTGGCCACATGGCATGGACGAGACAGGAACACTGAGCTGATCCACGACAGCTGGTGATCGAGTGAAATGGCGAGGCATGACCGCCCACGCTTTCCGGCATGGCACATGATTGATTGATTGATTGATATGTGATATACAACTCTGGTCTGACCAATTGAAAGGTCAATTTTCAAAATTCGTTTCCAAGGGAATTCGAACCCATAACCACTGTCAGCCAAACGGTAGCCACTACTAAATCTCGGCTGTGATCCATTATCCTAGCCAACGTTCTGCTACTCAAGATATACATGGCATGCGATCATAGAAAATGTCTGATATGTCATAAAATAACGAGCTTTCTGACAATATGAGAACCATTGGTCTCTATCAAATAGTACTTTACACTTGGGCTGGCAGCTCTGACATAAACATTAGACAGCCAATCGTTGTTAACAAATAGGAAAACGAAGCTGGGGTGAAAGTACAGAGTTTGAATGGGAGAAAACTTTCACTCCAAGCAGACAACTTTGGCAGGAAGCTGGAGGAATAAATACGACAATGGTTCAGGAGGTGACATTCGGGACGGAAGGATAAGAGCTGGACCAGGAGACATACGGGGTAAGGGCAGCCAGAAATTAACCCCGAAAATCCTGGGGGTGTTCTTTGGCATTCAGTTGGGGAGTTTCCTAAAGCAGATATACAGATTGATAGCGGGGAGTAGAACTGCGAATCTGGTGGCCAGAGGGTCACTTAATAATGAATGGATAATGGTATGTCCAGGGACTGCAGGGGAATTGTAAATGTACCGGTACAGCGTGACCCAGCGAAGATGTATGACAGAAGAAAGGGTTGTCAAAGCCAAAAGGATCCACTTCATTGCATCGGGTTTTCTCCCATATGGCTCGGTGTCTTTACACAGGGTGGGTTGCATAAAGCGCCGCATAAAGCACTAACACGGGAGCTCCAGCGACGACACCCCAGTTGGTTGACGTAGCCCGGAATCGTACCAACAAACCTCTGATCGCGATGCAATTGGTGTAGCCACGAAACTACAGATACTCCCAGACTCCCAGAGGTATGGGAAACTATAACATTCGAAGAGCCGCAGTAGAGCCGGTGTAGCCTGCAGGTTAGTTGGTCGACAATTCGAATCTCTATTGAGGCAGATGTTTAGAATAACCTGGGCCTTCCACATCGACACAGCCTGAGTTGGGTACCAGGACATGTTCTGAGAAGTACAGGCGGCGGGTGTGATATTGACCAGACTGACCATCGAGTGTCGAGATCAGTGTAAGAAATAGACAGTTAGCACCATATATCAAATACGCATCGAGGCGTGCTAAACGCTTCTCTACTCTACTTATTTTCCGCATATCCTATTACAGGAGATCGCTATCAACACCAGCATTTTACCGCTGTTGTTGATTTCTTGGCAAGATTACGCTCAGTAGTTTGCCATTGCTTTCTGAGCGGCCGGCTCACATATCCCATAAGTAACGGGTGCGGCGAGAACTGCTACCGATTCTCGCGCAGCCACGTTTGCTCACGTGTATAAACGGGATTACGGAGAATGTCGCTAACTCCTAGGCCAGGGAGGACGGCCTCTACTCCACTGACAGAAGAAAACATTGCTCACAACGTTTATAACATATACACAGACGCGCGCGCGCGCACACACACACACGGACACATACACACATACACGCACACACATACACAGAGATGCTGTTTCCACAGTGACGGTTGGCTGCCTTCTCGCCTTAATTGTACATGTTGTCAGACTGCTATTCTTCCATTTCTTCTTGGTGTTATCTTCCCACTTGTATCGTTGTTAACATCTTCTTCGCTTGCCTTCAACCTTACTCTCCAGTTTCGTTTTTATAAGAGTATTATATATTTTAACATGGCCGAAGATATTATTTGCCTGTGTTTAAAGGACACATTAGTCTGTGTTAAAATAAGAGCTCACATTGGGATTAGAGGCTTTCAAATCTTATACTGCCTAGTGTGTTACCTTATCTAAATGTTGTAGACAAATCCACCTAAATTGGCAGCACTGTGTCACATGCTGCCACAATTGACGACGAAGTGAATGAGAGAATCTCCAGGCCCAGCGCGGCCATTGGCAGACAGAAATGGTGAGACAGAAATGGAATAAGCCTGCGAGCAAAGCTGATAGTCTACAAAGTCGTATTATCCACGCTGCTATATGCTTGTGAAACATGGAGTGTTTACAAGCGACATGCAAGGAAATTAAACCACTTCCACACTGTCTACCTTAGGAAGCTATTGAAGATTAAATGGCAAGACAAGATCCCAGACACAGAAGTATTAGAAAGATCGCCCATGTCAAGTATCCACACTCTAAAAATGAAGAATCACATTCGTTGGGTTCGTCACTTGACTCGCATGCCAGATCATACCATCCCTAAACAATTTTTTTTACGGTGGGCTGCGACACGGTAAACACTCCCAAGGCGGCCAGAAAAAACACTGAAGATCTCACTAAAAGGTTTTGGAATTCATCACGACACTTGGGAGACTGCTGCTAACGACCGAAAGTCGTGGCTTGTATCATTACGCAAGGGTGCTGTCACGTGTGAAGCAAACAGGACTGCAAAAACTGTGAAAAAGGCTGGACCAAAGGGAAAAAAAACACAGCAGGAGTCCCTCCTCTTCCTGGAACGTCAAGCATTCTTTACCAATATTGTGAAATAAATGTCGAGCCAGAATAGACCTTACCAATCATCTTAGAACTCCAAACGGTCAACTCCACTGGATGAAATGAATGGTCATCATCATTGTTGATGGACAAACACCATCCTGTCTCTACTTATTTTCACTGCTTCTATGAATGGCAATCATTATCTGTGAATTTGTTTGAAATGTATACTATTTATTGTACTATTTATGTACATTATTTATGTATATAACCGGCGATGTGGCTTAGGTGATAGTGAGGAGCACAGTTTCATAATTTCCCGACAGCTGCGGAAGATCTGGATGTCGACTGTTTTGCGCTGATTTCGATGCTATGAGGCGTAGATCGTTCAAAATGCAATGGCAAACTATTAAATTTAAAAATTTCCAAGTAAATTACAATCAGCCAAGAAATACTGATTTTGATTACGACGTCCTGTACAGGACGGGCAACTACATTTTTTATGTCTCCTTAATTCTCTGCAATCGGTCTGTAGCTAAGGGGTTACGGACGCAGTTCATAATCCCGCATACCGCGTTCGAAACACAGCTGCGGGTGATTTGGCAGCAGATCGTCTTGCCTATTATAAAATGATATTCTTCTTCTTTCTTCTTTTGTTCGCTTGAAATATGTCTATAACTGCAATGTTGCCTCTTGTATGAATTTAACTGTCATTTTTTAGTTCACTCAGCCGTCCATAGAATATCTTCGACTGTCGTCTCTCTAGGCCAGAAGGTTTGCCTAGATATGTTGTATTTTTGGCAGTCTTGATGTATGTTCTGCGACGCCAATCCACATGTGCACATGGCTGTTTCACCAATCTTGAATTTTGTATATATGTGGTTGCATAGTCTATTGTGTCCTGTTTTGAGGCGCAGAATAATGACTTGTTCTGGACTGTCCATAACGTGGTATTCGTCTTGGGCAGGTTTTGGTGGCTTTCTGATTGTACTCCACTATTAATTTGCTCCTTTCTTAGCCAATCGATCAGCTCTGTCGTTTCCGGGTACTCCACAGTGGGATGGTATCTACTGTATGGTGACCTTGTGCTGACCGCTAAGTTCAGAAAGTAGTGTCCTTAGTACTGGCAATTTCCCAGACAGGAGCGCCTCGAGTACTGATTTTGCATCTGTCGGTAAAAATATATCAGTGCCGGTCGTTTAGGAACCAATGGCAAGCTACTGAACGTAAAATTACCAAGAAATTACGAGCAGCCAAAATATTTTGGGGTTGATTGTGACGTCCTGTACACGATATGCAACTAACTTTTTAACTTTAAGTCTGTAGTAGTTTAGTATACTTCTAAGAGTGCAGAACAATGCCTAATGTCTTTGTAAGCTTAAGTAATCTAGTTGGTTCTTGGACGTCATCATTTTCATTCCCCAAGAATGATGTCCTTCTGAAAGTTCAATAGTACATGTGTTTCTCTTACTGCCATCAAGCCAAGACGAACTACGTTCCGATGTAATGAGTATTCATGCTGTGTCCACAAGTTCTAGAAAATAGTCAGACTGGCTTGCCAATTCTCAAATAGCGATCTTCGGAACTAGAGACTGTTTATCACACTTCTGGACAACAGATTCCATTTAAGATAAACATAAATCTTCTGTCCAGCGGCGTTACGTCTGGGGCTACAGGTCATCACGTTGCCTGGGTAATGTAAACTGATGCAGGACAAGAATAAGACGATGACATTTTAAAGTCATGTTAATTCTTCTGTTAATTGCCCATCTTCTTCTTCTTCTTCGGCGTTCCGAGCCATTGAGGTTCTTTGCTGCAGATACAATCTGTCTCCATTCGTCTCTCTGGTTGACCCTCTCTTGCCAGTCGTTGATTCAAAGTGCTTGTAGGTCTGTATATATTTATCTCTCCACCGTCTTCTTGGTCGTTAATTGCCCATACTTATATAAAATGTAGCTTGCAATCATCGCTTAATAGTTCGGTGTCCGTGGTTTGTCTTGTATCTGTGCTTCTGTCGCTGCGTGTCCATTATACATAAACATGCGTGCAAACATAAACACTCACATATATGTAACCGTGTGAGCACATACACGCACTCATTCGCACGCATCTATTAATGCGCACATGATATCTACATACACACCTACAAGGGACAGAACAAAGATAAACAGCAACATCATACACAACCTAAGTAGTACCAAGGACGACCCAAATGATACATAATTGGTTGTATGTACGTGTCTAAGACAGGAGAAAATTGTTACTTGTTTTAGTAAATGGGAATATTCTTCAACAAATGAATCGGTACAATTATCTCGGAACAGTCATAACATCTGATGTGAGATGCCTTGAAGAGATTAGAACAAGAATCGCCATGGCGAAAGTAGCCTTTAGCAAGATGAAAAACTTTCTGACCAAACTAAAGATGTCAATTGAAACGAGAAAAAGAGTGTTGAGGGGATACATAGAGCCTGTTCTGTTGTATGGATGTGAAACTTGGACAATGTGCAGTCAAGCTGAAAAACATCTGATGGCTGCAGAAATGTGGCTTCTGAGGAAAATGCAAAGAATACCATGGACAGACAGAAAAACAAATGACCAAGTACTACAGGAGACAAATGAAAATCGTAAATTGATTAGAGAAATTAGACGTAGACAGTCAACAATTTTTTGGACATGTTATGAGAAGAAATGGATTGGAGAACTTAGTGACAACGGCAAGATCGAAGGGAACAGACCAAGAGGAAGACCGAGAGGAAAATACCTGGATGGCTTGGCCACATGGCATGGACGAGACAGGAACAATGAGCTGATCCACGGCGCTGGTGATCGAGTGAAATGGCGAGTCATGACCGCCCTCGCTATCCGGCATGGCACATGATTGATTGATTGATTTAGTATCTCTCTTTTCCACTGATAATTATCATAGTTTTGGTTTTCTGGATGTTAATTTCTTAATCACAATCTTGCACTATGCTTGTTTACTTGCTCCACTTGAGTGTATAATGCACATTGTCCAACATATTATATTTAACAATAAAATAAACAGTTTCATTATTGTATTTGCCCAATTGCTGGTATCTTTAGAGTGTAGGGAGGTGGATTTGTGGGCTGAGAAAAAGAAAACATCAGATTGCTCAAGCAATTGTCATGCTGTGCACCGACTTTTATTCCTTTACACCACAATATTTTGTAGTTGTAGGATGATGCTTCTCCTTGACTGGACAAGCGTCAAGTTAATCACCCATTTATTTATGTTATTCGGTTATACATTTTAAATAGGCATGCTCTCGTTGTTCCGTTGATAAAGACTTTGATCGAAACGTATGCCTGTATCTATGTGGGTTGTTTTTTCTTCATCTGCCGATCTTCTTAGTCATATTGTATGTTTGTTTGTTTGTTTATTTGATTTAGATTATTACTATTTTGTTTCTCTCTTGGAAAGCTTGCAAGGTTTTCAGGAGTTAAATTGTACCACAGACCCAAACTGTTGAAGTTGTTAGTATTTAGGGTTTCTGACATAAATAAGTCCGGTCTTTGTTGTATTTTCGTGAGATCTGGCTGGCAAATACAATCGGAGTTTGTTTGATTGCTCTGATTAGTCGTTTCTGTACCTTTTAAAGCTGCAAGCTAAAGTAAATTAATGCAAGATTGTTAACGCTTTTATTGCTTTTGTTTGCATAATTTCATTTGATACAAAGCAGTTTATTTTTTTAAAGGAGGTATGAGATTCTGATATGTGGTGACAAAGATACATAGATTGAACAAAAGTTGAAAACCACTGAGATATATTTACTGAACTGCATGGAGACTAGGAAGAATAGATATGTACCAACCGACTGCAAAAACTGACAGACACAGATATAGAGACACATGAAAAAACAGCTACTATATTACGAACAGGCAGACGGAACAGCTAGATAGATTACAAGAATAGATAGTCAAACAAACAGACAAAACGGTTAGACAGATTGAAATACATTCAGGAAATAAGATTAGATACGTAGATTAAAATTAAATATAGATAGACCAGAAAAGGTTAGATTAAAAGTAAAACTGACTTACAGACAGACAAGAAAGCTTACATAGATAAAAAGAAAGACAGACACGTTTCTGTAATTGAGATTGTTATCGCGTATTCTGATAATTAAATCAACTTCTCAGTCTTTATCAAAGGGAAATAACTGCTTTTACAAATTTTAATTTTTTTGTTTTAAACATGTGATACATACAATGTTGAGGGCGTCTGGCGAAGGCGTAACAAACGTGATTAGTAACTCCGCATACGGCGATCGAAATCAGCTGAAGGCGACTGGAAAGGATGCCACCTTATGTTGATTTTTAACAATGATATGAGCTTCGTTCCTTCAGAATTCAATGGTAACTACCGAACGTAATCCTGCCTAGTAAATGACACAGCCAATAAATGCTAAGGTTGATTGCGAGCCCTGTAAAAGGCATGCAACTAAACTATACCATACAATGTTACCGGTGTAAAACCGGTATTACCTACAAAACTGCACATCATCCATTAATTGGTTTATAAAAATGTGGGTCTAGCAACATAAGCCCCCTGTAAAATAGTGCTATGCTTACAGAACTGTTGACAAGTAATCTTAGACTTGCTTTATTTAACAGTCTCCATGGCAATGTAGGCGTATGTGCGTGCAGCTAAGATGGCGGTCCGTATACAATCCCCCCCCCCCCTCCCCCCGAGACACAACTGTTTTTCTGACCAGTACAGCTCTGACTAGACCCAGTCTGATATAAATGTTTTTTTTTTTGTTGTTGTAAAGTTAGGTGCATTTCCATTACAAAACGTCGTAGTCAACCCTAGCATTTTTTTTACTGTTCGTGATTCCTGAGCAGGTTTACGTTCAGTAGTCTGCCATTGCTTTCTGAAAGCCCAGCACCAATACCATTTAATTTTTAAAAAAAACAACGTAAGGCGTTCTCCTACGAAAAGGCCTGCAGCTGTGTTTCGAACGCTTTATGCGGAATTACGAACTACATCCGTAACTCCTTCGCCACTGAGTCGGGGAATAAAATAGTGTCAAGCAATTATCCTTCTTTTGTGGGAATTGCATGAGAAGGGAGAGAAACGAGAAATGGAGCTGACCACCATACTTCATATGTCGTGGCCTAGAATATGTGGGAAATATCTAAAGCAAAGAAAGGCGTATTAATATTTCGAGGTTGTAGAAGATAGATCGTTAACAAGAACCCGCTACCCCCCCCCCCCCCCCAACCCAACAACCATATGCATATACATATGTTTATTGGCGTGATTAACGTGAGTAGAATAAAAAGTAGTCTCGTAGCAGATGTTGTTGTCAATTCTTTAGTGTTTGCTTTCTCTGCCTAGATTAATGTAAACTGAAATAGACATGGAACATCCTTCGGGAGCTGGCAGCCTTTCTTTATTAAGTTCCATATCCTCTAGTGTCAGTATAAGATGTTAGTGCAAGTAAAATCACATTCTCTAGTGTCAGTATAAGATATTAGTGCAAGTAAAATCACATCCTCTAGTGTCAGTATAAGATGTTAGTGCAAGTAAAATCACATACATCCTTAGTGTCAGTATAAGATGTTAGTGCAAGTAAAATCACATCCTCTAGTGTCAGTATAAGATATTAGTGCAAGTAAAATCACATTCTCTAGTGTCAGTATAAGATGTTAGTGCAAGTAAAATCACATCCTCTAGTGTCAGTATAAGATGTTAGTGCAAGTAAAATCACATCCTCTAGTGTCGGTATAAGATGTTAGTACAAATAAAATCACATCCTCTAGTGTCAGTATAAGATGTTAGTGCAAGTAAAATCACATCCTCTAGTGTCAGTATAAGATATTAGTGCAAGTAAAATCACATCCTCTAGTGTCAGTATAAGATATTAGTGCAAGTAAAATCACATCCTCTAGTGTCAGTATAAGATATTAGTGCAAGTAAAATCACATCCTCTAGTGTCAGTATAAGATATTAGTGCAAGTAAAATCACATCCTCTAGTGTCAGTATAAGATATTAGTGCAAGTAAAATCACATACATTCTTTAGTGTCAGTATAAGATGTTAGTGCAAGTAAAATCACATCCTCTAGTGTCAGTATAAGATATTAGTGCAAGTAAAATCACATCCTCTAGTGTCAGTATAAGATGTTAGTGCAAGTAAAATCACATTCTCTAGTGTCAGTATAAGATGTTAGTGCAAGTAAAATCACATCCTCTAGTGTCAGTATAAGATATTAGTGCAAGTAAAATCACATTCTCTAGTGTCAGTATAAGATGTTAGTGCAAGTAAAATCACATAATCCTTAGTGTCAGTATAAGATGTTAGTGCAAGTAAAATCACATCCTCTAGTGTCAGTATAAGATATTAGTGCAAGTAAAATCACATCCTCTAGTGTCAGTATAAGATGTTAGTGCAAGTAAAATCACATCCTCTAGTGTCAGTATAAGATGTTAGTGCAAGTAAAATCACATCCTCTAGTGTCGGTATAAGATGTTAGTGCAAGTAAAATCACATCCTCTAGTGTCAGTATAAGATGTTAGTGCAAGTAAAATCACATCCTCTAGTGTCAGTATAAGATGTTAGTGCAAGTAAAATCACATCCTCTAGTGTCAGTATAAGATGTTAGTGCAAGTAAAATCATATCCTCTAGTGTCAGTATAAGATGTTAGTACAAATAAAATCACATCCTCTAGTGTCAGTATAAGATGTTAGTGCAAGTACAATCACATTCTCTAGTGTCTGTATAAGATGTTAGTGCAAGTAAAATCACATACATCCTTTAGTGTCGGTATAAGATATTAGTGCAAGTAACATCACATCCTCTAGTGTCGGTATAAGATGTTAGTGCAAGTAAAATCACATCCTCTAGTGTCAGTATAAGATATTAGTGCAAGTAAAATCACATACATCCTTTAGTGTCAGTATAAGATGTTAGTGCAAGTAAAATTATATCCTCTAGTGTCAGTATAAGATATTAGTGCAAGTAAAATTATATCCTCTAGTGTCAGTATAAGATATTAGTGCAAGTAAAATCACATACATCCTTTAGTGTCAGTATAAGATGTTAGTGCAAGTAAAATCACATCCTCTAGTGTCAGTATAAGATATTAGTGCAAGTAAAATCACATCCTCTAGTGTCAGTATAAGATGTTAAGTGCAAGTAAAATCACATTCCTCTAGTGTCAGTATAAGATGTTAGTGCAAGTAAAATCACATTCTCTAGTGTCAGTATAAGATATTAGTGCAAGTAAAATCACATTCTCTAGTGTCAGTATAAGATGTTAGTGCAAGTAAAATTATATCCTATAGTGTCAGTATAAGATGTTAGTGCAAGTAAAATTATATCCTCTAGTGTCAGTATAAGATGTTAGTGCAAGTAAAATTATATCCTCTAGTGTCAGTATAAGATGTTAGTGCAAGTAAAATTATATCCTCTAGTGTCAGTATAAGATGTTAGTGCAAGTAAAATTATATCCTCTAGTGTCAGTATAAGATGTTAGTGCAAGTAAAATCACATCCTCTAGTGTCAGTATAAGATGTTAGTGCAAGTAAAATTATATCCTCTAGTGTCAGTATAAGATGTTAGTGCAAGTAAAATCACATCCTCTAGTGTCAGTATAAGATATTAGTGCAAGTAAAATCACATTCTCTAGTGTCAGTATAAGATGTTAGTGCAAGTAAAATCACATCCTCTAGTGTCAGTATAAGATGTTAGTGCAAGTAAAATCACATCCTCTAGTGTCGGTATAAGATGTTAGTGCAAATAAAATCACATCCTCTTGTGTCAGTATAAGATGTTAGTGCAAGTAAAATCAAATCCTCTAGTGTCAGTATAAGATATTAGTGCAAGTAAAATCACATCCTCTAGTGTCAGTATAAGATGTTAGTGCAAGTAAAATCACATCCTCTAGTGTCGGTATAAGATGTTAGTACAAATAAAATCACATCCTCTAGTGTCAGTATAAGATGTTAGTACAAATAAAATCACATCCTCTAGTGTCAGTATAAGATATTAGTGCAAGTAAAATCACATCCTCTAGTGTCAGTATAAGATATTAGTGCAAGTAAAATCACATACATCCTTTAGTGTCGGTATAAGATATTAGTGCAAGTAAAATCACATCCTCTAGTGTCGGTATAAGATGTTAGTACAAGTAAAATCACATCCTCTAGTGTCAGTATAAGATGTTAGTGCAAGTAAAATCACATTCTCTAGTGTCTGTATAAGATGTTAGTGCAAGTAAAATCACATACATCCTTTAGTGTCGGTATAAGATATTAGTGCAAGTAAAATCACATCCTCTAGTGTCGGTATAAGATGTTAGTGCAAGTAAAATCACATCCTCTAGTGTCAGTATAAGATGTTAGTGCAAGTAAAATCACATCCTCTAGTGTCAGTATAAGATATTAGTGCAAGTAAAATCACATACATCCTTTAGTGTCAGTATAAGATGTTAGTGCAAGTAAAATCACATACATCCTTTAGTGTCAGTATAAGATGTTAGTGCAAGTAAAATCACATCCTCTAGTGTCAGTATAAGATATTAGTGCAAGTAAAATCACATCCTCTAGTGTCAGTATAAGATGTAGTGCAAGTAAAATCACATTCCTCTAGTGTCAGTATAAGATGTTAGTGGAAGTAAAATCACATCCTCTAGTGTCAGTATAAGATATTAGTGCAAGTAAAATCACATTCTCTAGTGTCAGTATAAGATGTTAGTGCAAGTAAAATCACATACATCCTTTAGTGTCAGTATAAGATGTTAGTGCAAGTAAAATCACATCCTCTAGTGTCAGTATAAGATATTAGTGCAAGTAAAATCACATTCTCTAGTGTCAGTATAAGATGTTAGTGCAAGTAAAATCACATTCTCTAGTGTCAGTATAAGATATTAGTGCAAGTAAAATCACATTCTCTAGTGTCAGTATAAGATGTTAGTGCAAGTAAAATCACATACATCCTTTAGTGTCAGTATAAGATGTTAGTGCAAGTAAAATCACATCCTCTAGTGTCAGTATAAGATATTAGTGCAAGTAAAATCACATTCTCTAGTGTCAGTATAAGATGTTAGTGCAAGTAAAATCACATCCTCTAGTGTCAGTATAAGATGTTAGTGCAAGTAAAATCACATCCTCTAGTGTCGGTATAAGATGTTAGTACAAATAAAATCACATCCTCTAGTGTCAGTATAAGATGTTAGTGCAAGTAAAATCAAATCCTCTAGTGTCAGTATAAGATATTAGTGCAAGTAAAATTATATCCTCTAGTGTCAGTATAAGATGTTAGTGCAAGTAAAATCACATCCTCTAGTGTCGGTATAAGATGTTAGTACAAATAAAATCACATCCTCTAGTGTCAGTATAAGATGTTAGTACAAATAAAATCACATCCTCTAGTGTCAGTATAAGATATTAGTGCAAGTAAAATCACATCCTCTAGTGTCAGTATAAGATATTAGTGCAAGTAAAATCACATCCTCTAGTGTCAGTATGAGATATTAGTGCAAGTAAAATCACATCCTCTAGTGTCAGTATAAGATATTAGTGCAAGTAAAATCACATCCTCTAGTGTCAGTATAAGATATTAGTGCAAGTAAAATCACATCCTCTAGTGTCAGTATAAGATATTAGTGCAAGTAAAATCACATCCTCTAGTGTCAGTATAAGATATTAGTGCAAGTAAAATCACATCCTCTAGTGTCAGTATAAGATATTAGTGCAAGTAAAATCACATCCTCTAGTGTCAGTATAAGATATTAGTGCAAGTAAAATCACATCCTCTAGTGTCAGTATAAGATGTTAGTGCAAGTAAAATCAAGGACCCCGTTACTCGCCTCGAGCCACACTGGGCATGTGGTTCTTGACCAATACGTTCCAGGCTACAAACCCCTTGGAAATTAAAGATACAAAAACGTATTCCAAAGTGGGCACTGTCA
This sequence comes from Cepaea nemoralis, assembly GCA_014155875.1. Taxonomy (NCBI): domain Eukaryota; kingdom Metazoa; phylum Mollusca; class Gastropoda; order Stylommatophora; family Helicidae; genus Cepaea; species Cepaea nemoralis. The sequence goes on along the minus strand of JACEFZ010010558.1, from coordinate 202,142 downwards.
CGACCAAATTTCAAAGTTTGAAAAGTTAACCGCCGTAGAAGGTGTACATCGTGTGTGGTTCTAATGCAAGCACATTAAGATTCTCTCCAGAGCTTCAGTGTTCGTGCAATGTGCTAAAATTATCGGTGGCTGCGATCTTTCCCCCAGGAGTTGGATATATTTATAGGGGTATATTGACGCTGGCCGGTCATGGTTCGAGCCGCATCGGGCCGGATTCGAAATTTAAAAATTAAGGTGGGCTCTCTGGTCGACCCAGCCTAATATAGATCATAGGAAAGTGTAAAGGCGTCCAGTATTATACAGACCACATCATCCCCTGAGAGCCGACTGGTCTATAAACATACGGGCCTAACACCATATGCACAATGCGTAATAGGGCTTGTGAAAAAGTTCTCTATTTCACTTGTTGACTTACAGTGTCTAACCAAAGTGATCCTCTACATATACAATCCAGCCTGCTTGACTGCATACGTCTCAGTTATGAACTGGTAAACACACTTTCTGAGGAAACCCCTTATTTTCATAGATCACTCAGAGTGATGTATGCATGTCTGTTTGCACTCATCTAAGTAACTAATATAATTTTGTCCAGAAGCACTCTCCTGATATGCGTCTATGATGTGATAGGGATATTACAATTTGATGGCCTGAATGCATCCTGGAATTGACGGCCAGTGTTTTTTCCTCACTTATGGAGACGTCGAGCGCAGGATTTTCGTTACGCTGGCATGCAATTTATTTATCTCAGGGGATAAAACTCGTTATTTATTGAAAATGAAAAAGAAATACCTGAGTTATCTTTCTTTCCAAGAATACTCTTAAGTTAGACTACACGCGCGCGCCGTGGTGGCGCAGTGATAGACAAGCTTGTCTGCCGACACGGTGGTGATGCTGGGAACTTTTAACATTCGACAAGAGTTCCTGGGTAGACCGGACCTGATATAAATACCACGAACTGCTCTAAGAAATGAAGGCAGACGATGAGACTACATCACCTTTAGAGAGCCGATTGGTGTTTAAAACTATGGGGGTTGCACCATATGCTCATTACGTCTCGTGAGGGAATCTCAGGTATATAGGACAGTCGCGCGGGACGGTACACTGTCTAATTTCATCTTTTCAATGTCACATGGGTATTGATCATTTGCTTTTTATTTTTGCATTCCCGAGGTTTAAATCAACTCTTAATATGACAAACTGTTTATTTTTTGTGTGTGAAACCATGATTGACTTAAATATCACTCTCATAAAACAGTTGGTCCGCAGACAGACACTGCTAGTTGAATGTAAAGTGCCGGGGCTTTACATATTATAGTCCAAGTTATATTGAGTTGGCGATTTTCCTTAATCACGGTCTTTTATTTCCAGGAAAATATAAAAATAATCAAGAAACTATTTCATAAGATCTTTCTTCCAGAAAAAAAAAACTAAGCAAGCCGAGAGAGGGATCATGCTGCATGGGCAATACATGGTCTCTAAATTCAGCTCAGGTTTTATTCTGTAGAGAGGTATAACTCCATTTACACACTATCGACTATCACAACGGCACGGTGCCAGTTATTTCATAAGCCTGGTTCGACCCCCAGAGCCATACTCGTTAGAGCAAAGAATCTGCCAGTGCTGAAGATTTGAACCCGACACACAGTCGAGGTAAAGTAAATAGCACTATCTAATATGCCGGCAGTGCTAGTAACATCACAATAGAGTTAATCGATATGTCTTGCAATTTACACATGTTAATCTAAGGATATTTCACAACACCATGTGATGAACAACGAGGTTTGTAAACATAAATGTTACAGAAACACTCTCAGATTACAATGAATCAAGATTAAAAAGAAGTGTGACTTTCTATCTGATGTGAACATCGAGAAAAGCGAATTTATAAACAGGATCATGACTTCGAAACTGAAAATGAGCTGAGTATGAGTTGAGCTAAGACCTGACATCATTGTTTTCAGGACATTCTCATACATGCTCCGTGAACTCGTTCAGCAGCCAGCGAAAAGTCGCACTACTCATTGTTCCCACCGCTATCTGAGTGAAAGTTCTCTTGGTCTTCCCTCTCAGTTTTGAGATTCTACCAAAAACTCATGCCCAATCTCATCATGCCTACCTACGGGTTCCCAATCTATTCCTCCACCTTCTCCACCTGGTCCAACAGGCGAACCACCACATCTCCCTTGTCCATCTACCACCAAGAGGTGCATTCCCTGCCAGCCTATCAGCCTGTTTATTCCCATGCACTCCCTCATAGCCAGGGGAAATTAACACATTTCTCACAAACTTAACTGGAATTCTATTATGGTATTACATGCCACGTGGCTTAGAAGGGACATTGATGTAGGACATGGTTTCTGGAAGAAGATTCTGCGAAGGACCAACACTAAGTGATCACAGGACGAGGAAGACATGACAATTCACGTGGCAGACAGACTGGAGAAGGATCCAGCACCTGTCCGGTAGGGCGGGATGGCAGCGACGTTAAGAAAAGGGTCTGCTAATGATGATCGTCAACAGGGTTGACCATCTCAAAGCTTGGCCAGAACAGCCAACAAACTATATCGCAGCCTGGGATTCACAGTTAAGTAGCACATTTTTTCTTTCAATTATTTTTTACAATTTTCTCTTTATTGTTCTCATTGTTTTATCTTATCGTTCATCTCATCCCGTTCTCACGCCTTAATGTTCTCGATGTAGCGTCTTCTCCGTTTTATATGTTGTATTTTGTGAAAGTATCTGTTTGCTGATGAAGGCTAGTCACCGTTACGTCCTGTACTTTGCGTAATTGTGTTCTGTAAAGGTGCGTTACTTTCTGTTATTTTGTATTGTTAACTAACTATATTTGAACAGTGGGTTGTCGGCAGTCTCTGGGTATAGTATTGTGGACAACAAACCCCATGGAAGCTATCTGTGGTATTACCTGCCCAGCACAAAAACTGTGCGTTGTCATTAGTTTCAGGATATAGTATCGTGGACAACAAGACTCACACAAACCCCATGGAAGCTATCTGTGGTATTACCTGCCCAGCACAAAAACTGTGCGTTGTCATTAGTTTCAGGATATAGTATCGTGGACAGCAAGACTCACACAAACCCCATGGAAGCTATCTGTGGTATTACCTGCACAGCACAAAAACTGTGCGTTGTCATTAGTTTCAGGATATAGTATCGTGGACAACAAGACTCACACAAACGCCATGGAAGCTATCTGTGGTAGTACCTGCCCAGGACAAAAACTGTGCGTTGTCGTTAGTTTCAGGATATATTATCGTGGACAACGAGACTCACACAAACCCCATAGAAGCTATCTGTGGTAGTAGATGCCCAGCACAAAAACTGTGCGTTGTTATTAGTTTCAGGATATAGTATCGTGGACAACAAGACTCACACAAACCCCATGGAAGCTATCTGTGGTAGTACCTGCCCAGGACAAAAACTGTGCGTTGTCATTAGTTTCAGGATATAGTATCGTGGACAACAAGACTCACACAAACCCCATAGAAGCTATCTGTGGTAGTAGATGCCCAGCACAAAAACTGTGCGTTGTTATTAGTTTCAGGATATAGTATCGTGGACAACAAGACTCACACAAACCCCATGGAAGCTATCTGTGGTAGTACCTGCCCAGGACAAAAACTGTGCGTTGTCATTAGTTTCAGGATATAGTATCGTGGACAACAAGACTCACACAAACCCCATGAAAGCTATCTGTGGTAGTACATGCCCAGCACAAAAACTGTGCGTTGTCATTAGTTTCAGGATATAGTATCGTGGACAAGAAGACTCACACAAACCCCATGGAAGCTATCTGTGGTAGTACATGCCCAGCACAAAAACTGTGCGTTGTCATTAGTTTCAGGATATAGTATCGTGGACAACAAGACTCACACAAACTCCATGGAAGCTATCTGTGGTAGTACATGCCCAGTACAAAAACTGTGCGTTGTCATTAGTCTCAGGATATAGTATCGTGGACAACAAGGCTCACACAAACTCCATGGAAGCTATCTGTGGTAGTACATGCCCAGCACAAAAACTGTGCGTTGTCATTAGTTTCAGGATATAGTATCGTGGACAACAAGACTCACACAAACTCCATGGAAGCTATCTGTGGTAGTACATGCCCAGTACAAAAACTGTGCGTTGTCATTAGTCTCAGGATATAGTATCGTGGACAACAAGACTCACACAAACCCCATGGAAGCTATCTGTGGTATTACCTGCCCAGCACAAAAACTGTGCGTTGTCATTAGTCTCAGGATATAGTATCGTGGACAACAAGACTCACACAAACCCCATGGAAGCTATCTGTGGTAGTACATGCCCAGCACAAAAACTGATGTTCTGGGTTCGTTTGCTCGCTGTGAACTCAAATCTAGTCCTCCCACGTGCTACTACTTCTAATAGTTTCTACTAATAGGGCGTGTACTAGTCTGCTGTTTGCGTGTGGATTAGCTTTTACCTATTACTAGTGTCCCTCGTCGTCAGGCGAGTCCACTCCAACTTCTGAGGTACTTGCAATTACATCACGACATTAAGAACGAGAAGTCAACACTTTTTTTTTTAAAGTCAACATGTACGTCCAACTGTCCGGTGTAGGGGTCGAACCCGATACCTTGGAATCAGTACACCGGAAGTTTAGAATTGCCTGTTGACGAAACCTATGATTACTGCCTTGACCTAGGGCCACTGCGTGTTATTTACCATTCTGCATAGCACAACACTGGTTTTCTTCAAGGGGCTCGTATATTGATGGTTATGAGCATGTAACTAGTGGGGTTGATGACAGATAACACCGATGATAATGAGGACGATTCAGAAAATGTGAATGCAGATAATTGAGAAAATGAGGGTGAGGATGATTCAGAGGATGAAGATGATTGATAAAATGTGGATGCAGCTTAGGCTTATTGAGAAAATGTGGGTTACGATGACGTTAATTGAGAAAACGTGGATATGGTTGAGAATAAATGAAATATTGTGGATGAGAATGATTAATAAACTTTGGATGAGGATGGGGTTGAATGAGAATATCTTGGCACTGATAAATTTGGTTGAGAAAATGTGAATGACTATGAAAGTGATTGAGAAATTGAGTATACACTTCAGATTAATTAAGGAAATATTGGTTTAGAATAAGCTGACAAAATGATGATAATTAAACATGTGCTGTCATCCACGTCACCATTAACTAACATTAGAATAAAGAAAACAACAATAGTAATATGTATGTACAATTACCACATATATTAAAAAACTATAACAAACAATTTGAAGAAAATATCCTACCACGATAAATGAATCACCAGCATCTGTAGGATTCTCGTAGCAATATCGACGTCTTCCACCACATACCCTGGATTAAGATCGTCTGTTATAACCTGGAGACTTGCCATTTTATTCATCTCAGTATCGACAGCTAGAACATATGTCTTCATTCGCAGCCAAGAAATTAGAGTTCATGTTTTCTCATTAGTTTCAAGGCCAGTGTTTATAATTCAGGATGTAAAATATCACGACCTGAAAGGAAGAAAAAACACATCTTATTAGTTTTAATAGACATGAATACCCGTTGTAGCTCAGTTAAGACAGAGGGTTAGAAATCAACAGGCCAAGGAAAAATAAAGTCGCTTAAAAGTCGACAGGGTCGACTTCATTGCACCGGGTTTTATCCCATATGGCTCGGCAAGGAACAGCATAGTAAGAAACTGTACTGACTGGTAGGGTGAATTGTTAGTTAGTTAGTTAGTCGCAGTTCCAACTTCACAGCAACGGGTCGTCCCCATTATGCTCCGTTCCTGTGCCAGTGAATATCACATAAAATGCTACCCACTGCCAATGTGAAAAGTGGAAAAGACAGGAGTCTCGACAAACAACAGCCCGCACAGATACACTGTGCATAATGCCGCCACCAGAATGTCAACACAATAGTCCCCCTATGAAACATCCAGTTTATTTCTGATGGAATCGGCAGTCATTTTCCCATCTGGATGTTTCCTAGATGTAGGGTGAATATTATATTGCATAATACTTACACACACGCACGCAGATATCTTGTCAGCTAAACTAGGTGATTGTTGTTCTGAAGCTCCAGGTCTCTTTACATAGTATTGATTCATGGGATAATATCACACCAAGCCATGAAGCAACCATGTTTACAAACTTCCCTCTTTACATTCTCCTATTTCAGTATCAGTTTTTAATACTATGCTCTGCGATCATTTCTATTTTAGCCGCGTTAGCCTGTAAAGCTCCTTGGCTGAAAGAAATGTCTTTGTGTTCTTGTTTTTTTCTCTTCTTCTTCCTCCCTTTTCTCCTCTTCCGCCTCCTTCTTTGAATACTTCTCCTCCTCCTCTCCCTCCCTCTTCTTTGTCCTCTTCTTATTCTTTTTTTTTTAAAATGCATCTGTTTTCCTTGCCCTATTAAGCTCTTAAATTCTTTCAAGCGCCTTCTGTCAACTACTATTATTTCTCCTAATAACTGAATTTTTAAATATTTTCTAGTATTATTCCTTCTAGTGTAATATCATGTTGTTGTGTTATCTTTTTGTTTTGATATATCCATTGTTTCTGTTTATTTTTGGTATCCAATAAAGGTCTGTTTTTCACTCTGTATTACTACAATAGACTAAAACCATTTTCAGAAGACATATTAGGTGACTACCGGGCGGGTTTCAGACAAAACAGATCAACAATAGATCAGATATTTATCTTACGACAAATAGCCGAGAAAAGTTGGGAATATAAAAGAGATCTCCATAACATTTATGTGGATTTTAAAAAGGCTTATGATAATGTCCATAGGAATAGTTTATGGAATGCTATGGAATGGATAGTAAAATATTAAGGCAAGAAATCAGACCCTTTTCAAATAACATCTGGCTTGACACAAGGTGTTGCACTATTGCCGCTCCTTTTCAATCTGGCTCTAGAGAAAGTTGTAAGGAAGGTTAAGGAGGATTGTGCTATTGGAGAAACATCCAAACTGCTTGGTTATGCAGATGATATAGATATTATAGGGGAAAATGAACAAAAGACTTTGAAAATATTGACTCACTTAAAGGAAAAAGCTCAACAAATGGGGCTGGTTATCAACCAAGATAAGACAGATTATATCGTAATATCAAGAGAAGGAACGGCTAAAAACTCTAGCCACATACAAATAGATAATATAACCATTAAAAGAACGGAAACATATAAATACCTGGGTACAATATTCAACTACTCCAACATAATAAGGTAAGAAATACAAGCTAGAGTCAACTCTGGAAATAAGATATACAATGCACTACAACATCTGCTAAAATCAAATGCTCTATCTCGTAACACCAAGATCACAATATACAAAACACTGATTAGACCAGTGGTGCTGTATGGCTCTGAAACCTGGAGTACAACGAAAGGAGACGAAGCCTTGTTACAAACCTTTGAGAACAAAGTCTTACGACGCATCGTTGGGCCCATTAGGGATACACACAGTGGAAAGTGGAAAAGAAGAAGCAAGAAAGACATTTATGATCTGTTTAAGTCCCCGCTAACCACTGGTATCATGAAGGCTAATAGACTGCAATGTCTGGGGCATATAGAAAGAATGGAAGATAATAAATAGGGAAACAAAACTCGTTTACACTCAAGAAATAAATTACCGTAGACCCCGAGGTAGACCAAGAACACGGTTGAGAGATAATATACATACAGACCTACAAGCACTTGGAATCAACGACTGACGGATTAGAAGAAGAAGAAGAAGAAGAAGAAGAAGAAGAAGAAGAAGAAGAAGAAGAAGAAGAAGAAGAAGAAGAAGAAGAAGAAGAAGAAGAAGAAGAAGAAGAAGAAGAAGAAGAAGAAGAAGAAGAAGAAGACGAAGAAGAAGAAGACGAAGAAGAAGAAGAAGAAGAAGAAGAAGAAGAAGAAGAAGAAGAAGAAGAAGAAGAAGAAGAAGAAGAAGAAGAAGAAGAAGAAGAAGAAGAAGAAGAAGAAGAAGACGAAGAAGAAGAAGAAGAAGAAGAAGAAGAAGAAGAAGAAGAAGAAGAAGAAGAAGAAGAAGAAGACGAAGAAGACGAAGAAGACGAAGAAGACGAAGAAGAAGAAGAAGAAGAAGAAGAAGAAGAAGAAGAAGAAGAAGAAGAAGAAGAAGAAGAAGAAGAAGAAGAAGAAGAAGAAGAAGAAGAAGAAGAAGACGAAGATTACTTCCAAGTCCAAAGTCGTTGTACTTCTTTTACGTTTTCAGTTATGGATACTGTGTCAAGCACATAACACGCATTCTGTACATTATAACCACACACCTCAGTTGATCTTCAATGTCGGTGACAATTGTCCCATTTGTAATGACTGATTGTAATGTTCTGCGATTCACAAAGCATACCACGGACAGACAGAAAAACCAATGACCAAGTCCTACAAGAAACAAATGAAAATCGTAAACTGATTAGAGAAATTAGACGTAGACAGTCAACATTTTTAGTCACGTTATGAGAAGAAATAAATTGTAGAACGTGGTGAAAACTAGCAAGATCGAGGGGAAGAGAACATAGGAAAGGCAGAGAAGTAAATACCTGGATGGCTAAACCACGTGGCTTGGCGAGACAGGAAGACTGAGCTGATCCACGACTCTTGTGATCGAGTAATGTGGCGAAACATGACCGCCTAGGCTTGTTGGTATGGCACATAATGATGATGATGATTCACCTAGTGGGAGGGGCTGGGGGTGGGAGGGATCTGAGATGTCCTTTGGTTGCTGCTACTCTTGTTTCCCCTGCTACGCAGTGTCGCTTACCGGCACTTAACGGCTTTCTATATTGTTTATTAGCTTGCTTCTATAATTCATGACTTTTGAGGCACTGGTTTTGCTACTATTTAAGTAGGCTTTTTGTGCTTTATATTTTAATTTGTTTGTTTGTTTGGTTGTTTGTGCGTTTGTTTGTTTGTTTGTTTTTCTCCCAAGGCGTGTTATACATGAATAAGTCCAAATGCGTTTATCTTGTTGCTAGCAGTCGTCTGACCTTGCATCTACTATCTACGACCTGGTATAAGAGAATGTGGCTCCAAATGGTTCCATAGTTTCTTGATATCTGAGAAATCTTACATAGTATGTTTCTCCATGCCGGTCTCCCTGGCCTAAGGGTTAAACGACTTTCACTGTAATCCCGTTTATCCACGTAGGGTAACGCAGGGCGCAAGAATTGGTAGCGGTTCTCGCCGCGTTGGTGACTTGCGGGATATGTGAGCCTGCCGCTCAGAAATCAGTGGCAAACTACTGTGCGTAATCTTGCCAAGAAATAAATAATAGCGGTAAAATGCTGGTGTTGACAGCGATGTCCTGTAAAGGATATGCGAAGAAAATTTTTTTCTCCATATTGGTAAGACGTTAAGTATCTCTTAAGCTTCAGTTTTCGTAATTTAACGTATCATTAACTGTTGATCTTAGTCTACACCTGCACTTCTAAACATGTCTAAGGCATGTAGAGATTATCTAAATTAATTTTATTACGAATGTTACCAATGTCATTATTTTTTTTTGTGGGCCTGTAATTCTCACGTTACATCATGTGTTATTCCACGCGTAAAATACACCCTCCTATGCCATACTGATCAACTGCGCAAATATGTGTGAAAATTCCCAAGTTTCATTCATTACCAAGTACTTAATTGAATCAGATCGCTTCATTTAGGTTTGATTCGATTTGATGTCACCATTACCCCTACCCCTGTTCAACGTCAACGAGATGATATAGTTAGGGTCCATCACCGGCTCAGAATGATAGTCCTGGGTTTACCCTCGCAGGCTGACTAATCCGAAGGTGATTGTTGTCCATATGGCGGGGGGGGGGGGGGGGGGGGGGCGTGGGTGTAATGGACTTGATTATCTGTGCTTTTTTAAAATGTGCATGCATAATTTTTCCTGGATCACATTCTTGTTTACTTTCTTTCTTTTTGTGGCTCTAAATGTTGCTGTTATTATTCAAGAACTCACTGCTCCCCACTCTATTAGTGCTGTCGCTGCCTCTTTAGATAGAATATGGGCTACTCCCTTACTGTGCGGGAGGTGTTCCTATGTATGACCCCAGAACAGCACTATTTCTCAGTTTTATAAACTTTTCTGCCTGCTCTCTACCAACGTGTTTTGCGTACTCCCAACATCCGATCCTTATATTTCATTTCCCGTACTACTTGTCCTGTTTTTTTCCAATTCATACGTAGGTCTAACATTCCCAGGTTTTCAATTCTGGAGATATTCCTAGGCGAAAGGCAGTCAGTCGGTGAACTAGACTTCTTGTGACTTTATCCACATAATGGCATACTTCTCCAAGGTGAACAGTGCCCTTTCATCTAGTTCTAAACTGAGTGATTTTATTTTCTATTGGCTACTCAGTTGTTTATTATTGCTTGAATTTGGAAACTAACGTTCTCTATCACTTCAGGTAGCTAGTCTCAAAAAATCCTTCTTTGTGACCTCTGATTAGAGTGTTGCTATTCTTTATTTCGATTATGCGAATTTCCGGTGACACACTGGTTTAAAAAAAACAAAAAAAAAACTGTCATTTACTGCCAATATATTACCTTGCGGTGTATGGCAGAGGGGTCCTTGAGCCTGAGGAATAAGGGCCGCCTGGCTAGTGCAGTCGCCGCGAACTGTGCAGGTAAGGATTTTCTTTTTGCCCCCGACAGAAAGAAATCCGACACCTTACCGAGGAATCGAACCCGGGCCTCCCGAATGAGAGTCCGGCGTTCTAGCCTCTCGGCCAGCCGCTCCTCCTGGTTAAAGTTAGTTGCATATCCCAGGCTTGTCCATGGGACACATTTTTCAGTCCTATTCCCATCCCATAGTATTGCCTGTCCCATCCCAAGGGAATTCCATGGGATTTCCCATGATAATACTAATATGGAATACAGTTCAAATAAAATTATTAAATTTTAGAAAGTTTAGGGTTAGTGTCTACTAAATAGGAGTACATGTACAAAGAGACATGTAAAACAACAGAATTTATTAATTTTAATATGCAATAGTATATTATTAAAACAAAGTTTAATCTAAATATTACAATTCAGTGTCATTCTGACACTCTCATTCTGTTTCTGAGTGCACTCTGCTCATTTAGCACATTATCAATTTCCTGGTGATCGACTGTTTCTAATAATTCAGTTAATCCAGGTAATCCCTAAACCATATCCACAATTACCATCTTACATGCAAATCTGATATACACAGTTTATAACGAAAGCTGGCAGCATCCGTTTTCGTAACTTACTGAACATTAATCCAGCTGCACTAAATAAGCTCTGAGCTGCCGTTGAGGACACTCGTATTGCCAAAACAATTTTCGCACTTGCTGATAGCAGTGGAAACCGTGTTCACTTTTCCAATAAATTAATGGTTGTGAAGTTGGTTGCCGTAATTATTGAAACATGGTGACTTCATCCTCAAGGCATTTGTTTCTAGTGTCATCAAACTTAAGTGTTTTGTTTCAATCAATCATGTGCCATGCCGGAAAGCGTGGGCGGTCATGATTCGCCATTTCACTCGATCACCAGAGTCGTGGATCAGCTCAGTGTTCCTGTCTCGTCCATGCCATGTGGCCAAGCCATCCAGGTATTTTCCTCTCGGTCTTCCTCTTGGTCTGTTCCCTTCGATCTTGCCAGCTGTCACTAAGTTCTCCAGTCCATTTCTTCTCATAACATGTCCAAAAAATTTTGACTGTCTACGTCTAATTTCTCTAATCAATCTACGATTTTCATTTGTCTCTTGTAGTACTTGGTCATTGGTTTTTCTATCTGTACCATGGTATTCTTTGCATTTTTCCTCAGAAACCACATTTCTGCAGCCATCAGATGTTTTTCAGCTTGACTGCACATTGTCCAAGTTTCACATCCATACAAAAGAACAGGCTCTATGTATCCCCTCAACACTCTTTTTCTCGTTTCAATTGACATCATTTTATTGGTCAGAATGTTTTTCATCTTGCTAAAGGCTACTTTTGTTTGGTGGAGGATAAAAAAATAAGTCAAAAATCACTTTTCGGCCTTTGTTCTACAATTCCTGCTACTTCATGTACAGCAGATGATTCAGAGGAAAGATTTAAATCTTTGATGAATGAAATAACAGTTGGAACAATAGACTTTTAAAAAAAGCGATCCAAATCATTGGCCAATTTATTGGTGTCCACATTCCCTTTCTTCTTAGTAACAACTGACTTAACCATGTCGTCTATTTTGGCTTTAATGTCAACTCCAGTAAAGAATGCTGCAATAACTGCCAAAGTACTTTGGCAATATGGCCAAAGTTTTTCTCCAATAATTTTCTGTAAGTTCTGACAATATTTCTTCACCATGCTGCTGGAAGTTTCTTCGTCAATATCAACAATAATTTTGTACAACTGATAGTCTAGGAGGAAGTATAACAGCAAAATTAAATGAGATTTAGCACCATTAATTTCTAGTTCGTCAAAAAATTTTGAATTGCTCATGTATGTACAGCATTCCTTTAATTTGAACAATATTCGGAATGTGGTTTAAGAATTCTTTATCATCTTCAGTAAAGTAATGCGAGTCATTTTTTTAAATGGGCATTTCGCATGCGCCCACCACGAGATACAGAATTGATACAAGTATATAAAGAAAATGGAAGGATAAAAGGCTTTAAAAAGGTTTTTAAAAAAGTTGCTGTGACATTGCTACTCTCCCATGTGTCCCAAATACAAATGTTTGCTGTCCCGTCCCATCCCATCCCAAGCCTGGCACATCCTTTACGGGAAGTCGCTGTCAACACCAGCATTTTTCACTGTTGTGATCTCTCGGCAAGTTTACGTTCAGTAGCTTGCCCCTGCTTTCCTAACGACCGGCACCCATACCATTTCGTAAAAAAACCAACGTAAGGCGGTCTGCTGCCAAATCGCCCGCAGCTGTGTTTCGAACGCGGATATGTGGCATTACGAATTGAATCCGTAAATCCTTGGCCACGGAGCCTGTGACACATTGGTAAGAAACTAAAATAGTGTGACCATATTAAATGCCACAGACAGTTAGGTAGAGCGGTCATCAAAGGCATGGTTCTTGGATGATGAGGCCGGAGTTGACGAAAACAAAGAAAACAAAGAAAACAGAGCACATTAAAGACACTCCAGGCATGAACCTGCACAAGGCAAGGTATTTGACGAAAGATGGACTCTTTCTGACGGAACGTGATGATCCAGACGTTATTCAGACAACCTGTTACTTGTGGCGATGATGATAATGAGGATGCTGACGAACAAATTCACAAGAGTTCGCTTATGTTGAAAACACACATACAGTATACACCATAAACGCAGATATACTCTTATAGATGTATAAAGCCGGAGCTGTATCGAAGCGGTTACGAAGGCAATTCGCAATCCTGCATACCGCGTTCGAAACATACCTGCGGGCTATTTGGAAACAGAACACCTTGACTTGATTTTCATACAATGGTGTGAGTGCCGATTGTTCAGAAAATACTGGCAGACTATTGAACATAAACTTTCCAAGAAATAACAAACATAATGTGTGATAATTTGGTGTGTCCAGTGTGTGCCGCGTGGTTACACACCCGCTTCACACGCATGATCCGGGACTGTTTCCGGGTCCGGTCAGGGATATGCACTACTGACGAGCTCAAATGAGGGCGAAACTCGAGTATAGTGCTTCCATATTGACGTGGATAGGCCTTAGGTTCATAACAGAATGCGATCGGCGTTGCCAGTAGTGGGTTGTGCTCAATATTTAAATTTCAAATCCCGAAACAACCACATAATCAAATAACAAACAGCCAAAACATGCTAGGGTTGACTGCGACATCATGTAAGAGGACATACAACTAACTATACAATAAACCTCCATTTCAACGACTTCGGTTTCCCCTATTTTCAAACTTCCTTCTCCCACCACGACCCGATCTCTTTGGACAATGAAAGGATTAAGAGCCGCTGTGGAAATGTTTCCAAACTTGGCCTAATCCCGGTCAATCTGTACACACTGAATCGTCACCTGGTAACATAATAATAATATGTCACTCCACAAGCTCCAGTATCCGTCGTGCAGACCCGGCTGGTTTCTGTTGCGAACAGCCCAGATTTGCAGCACCATCCATCCATCATGTGCCATGCCGGTAAGCGCGGGCGGTCATGTTCTGCCATCTCACTCGATCACCAGAGTTGTGGATAAGCTCCGTGTTCCTGTCACGACCATGCCAAGTGGCCAAGCCATCCAGGTATTTGCAGCACAGCCCCATGAAAATGGTGCTTCTGTGTCGGGTTGGCAGAAACATGTCTATCCCAATCTCAATGGGATAGATGCAATCCCTGGTCAGTGCTCAAACGACTTAAATGTCTGTGCCTCGAACTTAAGAGTTAATACTCAGTCTCCAAGAGGATTTACAACCAACTAATCAATCATCCACCAAACACGTACCAGAAACCACTAAATAGGAAGTTCAAGCGGAAGCGTTCCAAACTGTGGATAAATCGCTATTTTGAGATACTCACGGGATCCTCTCCCAACGGTCGCGTGTTTAGTACATGACGTATCTCTCCTTGTTGCTTGTAATGCACTAGACCACTTTCTCAGCATCAAATTAGGTTTTATTGTTTCTCGTGGTCCGCAAATACTGCTGCGCTCGCTTGGCAG
>JACEFZ010010558.1:180000-185000 GCA_014155875.1 Cepaea nemoralis | reverse complement strand
GCTGTTGACAATGAAGTACCTAAACCCTATGAATTTGGAAGCTGTTGACAATGAAGTACCTAAACCCTATGAATTTGGAGGCTGTTGACAATGAAGCACCTAAACCCTATGAATTTGGAGGCTGTTGACAATGAAGCACCTAAACACTATGAATTTGGAGGCTGTTGACAATGAAGTACCTAAACCCTATGAATTTGGAGGCTGTTGACAATGAAGCACCTAAACCCTATGCATTTGGAGGCTGTTGACAATGAAGTACCTAAAACCTATGAATTTAGAGGCTGTTGACAATAAAGTACCTAAATCCTTTACATATGGAGGCTGTTGATAATGAAGTAGCTATAATCTTTAAACCTGGAGACTGTTGACAATGAAGTAGCCATAACCTCTGAATCTGGAGATTGTTGACAATGAAGTACCTAAAAATGTATACCAATCTATGCCTATTCGCAGCCAGGCTGTGTGTTCGCGGCGAACCTTGATGTGCCAACATCCGAATTTGTCTCTCCACAGATATGAAGTTTCAGTATCGCTTTTTGTGCTTAGGGAGAGGAAGGAGAGCTCTTTAACAGTGTATCCGTGGACTAACTTTAACTTTGGGTCAGTAGACAATTCTCTACACCATCCTAAATTCCATACGTGTAAGTCCTTTTCAGGGTGTCAACTATCTGAACGTCTAAGAAGAGTTAAACTCAGTTTTCATAAAAATTCACCAACAAAACTAACAAATGGATACTTGATGTTCTTCTTTTGTCTCTCTTTCCCTTTTGTCCATTGTAACGTGTTGTTTGTTTGGTTGTTTGGTTGGTTGTTTGGTTGTTTGTTTGGATGTTTGGTTGGTTGGTTCTTTCGTTGGTTGTTTAGTTGGTTGTTTGGTTGTTTGCTTAGATGGTTGTTTGGTTGGTTGTTTGGTTGGTTGTTTGATTGGTTGTTTGGTTGGTTGTTTGGTTGGTTTTTGGTTGGTTGTTTGGTTGGTTGTTTGATTGGTTGTTTGGTTGGTTGTTTGGTTGGTTGTTTGGTTGGTTGTTTGGTTGGTTATTTGGTTGGTTGTTTGGTTGGTTATTTGGTTGGTTGATTGGTTGTTGTTTGTTTGTTTGGTTGTTTGGTTGGTTGTTTGGTTGGTTGGTTGTTTGGTTGTTTGGTTGGTTGTATGTTTGGTTGTTTGGTTTGTTGTTTGGTTTGGTTGGAAAGCAATGGCAAACTACTGAACATTAACTTGCCCGGGGATCACGAACAGCCAAAAATTGCTGGTGTTGACTGCAACGTCCTGTAAAGGATACGCGACAACATTGTTTTATTCATGACTATAATGAGGTGTCACCGACTGGTTGTATGTCAGCTGGCGGCCTGCACACTGTCGTATTGCGTGAACGTTTGTTCTTCAGTACGTGGGCTTACATCATTATTACACCAGTCCAAGGTAAATACGTTTCTAACTACTCCCACCCACTGAGATTCATTGTATTTATCATGTCTGGATCCACAGGGCGCCTCTTGTACCCGGTGTTCGGCTAGTAACCAACGGCCTTTCTTGTTTTCCTCTCCTACTAAACAAGTAGAACTCATCCGATAAAGGAGCTCTTCTCCCGTTTTGCTTCTCACATGTGGTCGTGAATATCCAAGGCTAGACGTTGGATATGTGTAATCTATGTGTCCAATGCTATAAGTGGTGTAAACAGCACATGTTTTATACAAAACAAAGAAGACACGGAGGTCCATCCCCCCTCCCTGCCCCAATCCCCTCTGGTATTCTAACCTTGAAGTTTAGCAACTCGTTATTCAGGTTGTCACATATTTACTGAAAGTGGGATATATATTGACCAGTCAACGTATATTTAGTCCCTTGTTATAGGAAGAAATAACCGAGGACTTTACTCAACTTTATATGTGTATAAACATTTGTGACCTATTCTGTCAAAATTGTCTTTTCTTCAAGTGCCTGGTCTGAAGCAGACGTTAACGATCATGACTCGATGTCACCTGATACCTATGTGAATGTGACGATGTTTATATATTATCAAAAGCAAATCAGGTTTTCCATATACATCTATCTCTGTCTTTGTCTGCTTTTTAAAATATAATGTTTCCCACATTAGACTGAATTCTCCATTCCACCTCTTCTGTTAATATGCCCAATACATTTCAATTGTTGTTTCCTTATGGTTTTCATGAGTGATCGTGTACCGCCGAGAGTGCTCAGTAATTCAGTATTTCCATTCTTTTTTGCCCTCGGTAATCTGAACATTTTTCTTAACAGACGGTTGTAGGTTAAAAACGAGAGAGAGTCGACTGTTTTGCACCGAGTTTAAAATCGGCGCAGATTTTTAGAAAATGCAAAAGTAAGTTAACTAATGTGAAACATCAGCGGACGTCATGAAACCGAAATTTACGAGTAAAACCATAGCTGTATTAGTGACTGCCTGTTGTTTATCTGCTTGCGAAGGCTGTAGCTCTAATCTATCACTTCTGACTGCGTTCTTGTAAACACTCATCAATTCCACGTTTTTGTTGATATTATATCGTTCATTGTTATTGTACAGCTTTCCTGCAGTTCCGCCATTCTCATTTCTAATTGTTTTCTTAGAAATGCTACTTGTTTCTTTTCTATATTCTCAATACCGTTTTCATCCTGTTTACAGTTCGGTTTTATTACCTGCGTTGAAGAATACATGTGGACTACATAACTGTTGTGTAAGTTTAAATGTAATTGTATCAGTTTATGTTGTTTTTTTTTTTCCTGCAAACGTTTCAGCCGCAAAGTCCCTTCTGTCACTTTACAAAGAAAAATGGAAGACTAGCGTGCAAGATAAAGACAGGGGTGTAAATAGGCAGCCATTAAAATGAACTCAAAAGAGGGGGTCTTTATTGTAACATCAAGACACAAGAGAGGCAATGCTCTAGTTCCAGTGTATTCGCCTTACGATGTGAATATGTACTAACCTGAGTGTCCTTCTGTCCGAAGATATGGACAGATTAGTAAAGCCATACTTTTTTTTTTTTTTTTTTGCATATCCTATTTACAGGACATCGCTATCAACAACAGCATTTTACTGTTATTGTTGATGTCTTGGCAAGTTTTACGTTCAGTAGTTTGCCATTACTTTCTGAACGACCGGCTCCTTTACCAACACGTTAAAACCCAAGGGCGACACAGTCTACTGCCAAATCGGTCGCCGCCGCGTTTCGAACGTGTGGTAAGCGGCTCACGATACGCTTCCGCAAGCCTTTAGGCTACGGAGATCGGCGAAGCCAGACTTGTCTCACAATAAAGGCAGCGTACTTGATTAACACTCCAGGCACTGATCAACCTAAACACAGAGTGATTAGAACATGAGGTCCACGGTGAAGATGTGCCTTGAGGAACAGGACTGGCAGCTGTTAATTAACGATTTTATTAACTTAGTAAGCCATCGATTTATGTTTCATGAGTCTTCTTAACATTATTGGTTTTATTGCGTCAGTTAATACAGAATATAGAACAGAAGGAAAAGGAGCGCCTGTTATTAAAATGTGTTGGATCAGCAATTATGGCATTATTGATCATAATAATTCGGTCCGAAAGTACGGGAGGAAAGAGCGATTTGTCGGTAGGTATGTAAGTACGTAGGTATGCAGGTAGATGAGTAAGTAATAATATAGGTAGTTAGGTAGGTAGGTAGGTAGATATGTAGGTAGGTAGGTAGAAAAGTAAGCAGGTAGGTAGGTGAATGAAAGGACAGGAGGAGAGACAGGCAAACAGATACGCTTGCTAGTTGATGTAGTGTCACGGAAAAACTGCAGTTTAGTGATTCCTTGATAACTTACATATCAAAATACAATGAAGGAGGAGGGTTAACAATTGTGTACTTCATTCTGAGAGGAGGATAAATTAAAGATCATTGACCTAAGAATATAAAAATAGGATACAGGTGTTCGCAGAGTTCATTGCCTGACGATCGGATCGTACGGACACGGGAACCGGGGAGATCGCGTTGGGGAAAAATGAACGGAGAAAACGATCAACGAGTTAGGATGCTTTGAAGTATTCGCGTACGGGGAACTCAGGGAAACAGCGTAACCACGGATAGATAAGAGCAATTAACTATACGTGAATTCACAGACGTTTGATGTGGGGACTTACGGCAAATTTGATTGTAGATCAAACAATCAACGGAGGATTGGACACTCGTTATAAATAGTAGAACGTGGGGTTTCTTGATTAGTGTGTGTTCCAAACTGGACAGAGATATCTATTACTCCCAGGTGTGGAAAAGAAATTATAGTCCCGTATTGTTTAAGGCAATGGGATATTAGTGCCGATGTGCTTAATTATTAATTTCGATTCCGGGAGGATAAGTGAATATATAAGGTATTATAACCTTAGCGTAATAGTTAGCATAAGGAAATAGATGTGTGTGCATAGCGTTTACCATTGCTTTCTATTAGTGAATAGTTTAGACTTTGGTGAATTCATATGTCTTATGTTGGTGTTTACTTTCGGAAGCCTTGTCATTACGGCTGGAGAAGGACACTTGCATAAGTAGTATTAAGTGGCAGACGCCTATCACTTGATATGTTATACTTCCCACAGGTTCCAACTCCCATCTGGATATATCAGAGAAGATAGACACATACGTCTTGTGTACAGGAAAGGCTTTGTTGATAAACTCAAGGCATTTCATTTGTGGGGAGAGCAAATACCTCAATAACCCAAGGAATAACCTAGACAGGGTCAAATACGAAACAAAATATACCTTTAAAGGAACTTTGAAAAAGAAGAAAAGACTATCCATATAACCAAAGTAATAATGGAAAAAGAAAGATAAAGTTGCAGAAAGCAAAGCAAAATAAAACTACATAAGTCTTGTACGCATAGTTAAGAAACAATAGACAAGTCAGAACAGTGCTATTCATTACAGACAATATGCAGGACTGTGGTGATGTGGTTATTTTCAGTGTTGGATAAGTACTTTCATGAAACAGACTCGGGCGAAGTCATAGACTTACTGGACTATTATTAC
>JACEFZ010010558.1:150000-177500 GCA_014155875.1 Cepaea nemoralis | reverse complement strand
ATCTTGTTAATACTGACCAGTTCCACTTGTCATTTTCGTTGATCAACTCATTGCATCTTTTCAACTCAACTACAGTTCTATCAATTCCATTTCTCGCAGTCACCCTTTCTCATAACTGCTACTTTCTTGTTTAACCTCTCCTCGTTGCCGGAAGACAAGCGTGCAAGATAAAGACAAGAGTGTACACAGGGCGCCAGGACAATGAACTCAAAAGAGGGTTCTTTATTGTTAACATCAATACACAAGACAGACAATGTTGTAGTCCCAATGTAGTTGGCCTACAATGTGAAGATGAACTGATCTGACTGCCCTACTGCCCGAAGATATGGGAAGATTAGTAAAGCCAGACTTGCCTCACAATAACGGGTACATACTTGACTAACACTCCAGGCATAGATCAACCTAAACACAGAGTGATTAGAACATGAGGTCCACAGAAATGTGTGCCTCGAGGAACAAGGCTGGCAGCTGTTAATAAAAGCTTTTATTAAATTACTTAGCGATCGATTTATGTTTTATCAGTCTTCCTAATATCCTTGGTTTTTTTTGTTGTTTTTTTGCGTCAGTTAATACTGTTTATAGAAAAGAGAAATGTACCATTAAAATAACGGGGTTGCGCACTTCGAAAATGAGCATTTATGATGAATTAAAATATTATTGACCGCAATAATAGGGTCCGAATGGACGGACGGAAAGAGTGATGAATTAGTAGGTAGATAGGTCAGCAGATATGTAGGTTTGTAGGTAGATAGATACATAGTTTAACTCAGGGACGACAGATACACAGGAAGACAGAAAAAAAACAGACCAAGACAAAAGAGGCACACACACACACAGATAGATATTTGATAGACAGACAGACTGGCGAGCAGGGGGACGGCCATGCAGACAGGCAGGCATGCAGGCAGACAGGACCGACAGACCGACCAACCGACTGGACCGGACCTTGCCCGACCCGCCGCGACACAGACAGACAGACAGACAGACAGACAGACAGACAGACAGACAGACAGACAGACAGACAAACAGACAGGCCGCCCGTCCGCCCGACCGACCGATCGACCGACCGACGGACCGACCGACCGACCTACCCACCCACACACCAACCGACCGACCGACCGATTGACCGACCGACCGACCGATGGACCGACCGACCGACCGACCGACCCACCCATCCATCGACCGACCGACCCACCCACCCACGACCGACCGATCAACCGACCGACCGACCGACCGACCCACCCACCGACCGACCGACCAACCGACCCATACACCGACCGACCGACCGACCCATCCACCCACCGACCGACCGACCAATCCACCGACCGACCGACCGACCCACCCCCAACCGACCGACCGACCCACCCACCAACCCACCGACCCACCGACCCACCGACCTACCGACTGACCGACCGATCCTCCCACCCACCGACCGACCGACCGATCGACCGACCCACTCACCCACCCATCCACCCACCTACCGACCGACCGACCGGCTGCCCGACTGAACGGCCGGCCGACCGACCGACCGACAGACCGACCGACCGACCCATACCCACCCACCGACCGACCGACCGACCAACCGCCCGCCCGACCGACCGACCCACCCCCGACCCACCAACCGACCCACCCACCCACCCACACACCGACCAACCGACCGGCCGACCTGCCGCCCGACCGACCGGCCGACCGGCCGAACGGCTGGCCGACCGACCGACCGACCGACCGACCGGCCGACCGACCGACCGGCCGACCGACCGACCGACCGACCGACCAGCCGCCCGTCCGACCGACCGACCCACCCACCGACTCACCCCCGACCCACCAACCGACCCACCCACCCACCCACACACCGACCGACCGACCGGCCGACCTGCCGCCCGACCGACCGGCCGACCGGCCGAACGGCTAGCCGACCGACCGACCGACCGACCGGCCGACCGACCGACCGACCGACCGACCGCTCGACCGACCGACCGACCGACCGACCGACCGACCGACCGACCGGCCGCCCGGCCGCCCGGCCGGTCGATCGGTCGACCGACCCACTGACCGACCGATAGATCAGCCTACTGCCAGATTGATTCCGCGAACTGCAGCCAGGCATATCGATCGGCATATGTCCAATTGATTGACTGTTAGCTGTAAACATTGCAGAATAATAAACTCATGCGATTAGAACAGCAATGGCGCACTATGCTTGGTTCAAGGCGGAAGCTGTGATCTGTGACTTGGTCGTTCGTATAGTTCGTTTTCTTCACTTCATATTATTTCATTCTTTGTTATATGTATGATAAAGATTCATTGGACAGCCGAAATGAGTTATGAAAACTTTCTGAAAGACGCTAAGACACACTAGACAACTTTTCACAAACGTCAGATAGAGGTAGCCGTGATTTGTGGCCACATTTTTTCCTTTAAGTTGCATTTCCCTTACAGGACGTTGAAGCCAACACCAGCATTTAACTGCCGTTGTTGATGTCTTTGCAAGCTTTTACGTTCAGTAGCTTGCCATTGCTTTCTGAACGACCGGCTCCCATACCAACACGTTGAAACCAGCGCGACACTGTCTGTTGCCAAATCGGTCACCGCTGTGTTTCGAACGAGAGTAAGCAGCATGATGAATATCGCGACGCTACGCTACGCTATCGCTATGGAGACAAGGCCACATTATGAGAAGACAAAAACTAGAACATACTGTAGTAAATGGACATATTTGGTGAAAAAGATATAGAGAAAGACAGCGATAGAACATTCTTGACATTTTTGTGTCATGACAAAGGAGGTTGTCATTGCAAAAATTGATACAGAATGTCGGAGGAGCATTATCTCACATGGCAGCAGGTAAGGCACTTGATGATGATGATGTTAATGT
This sequence comes from Cepaea nemoralis, assembly GCA_014155875.1. Lineage (NCBI taxonomy): Eukaryota > Metazoa > Mollusca > Gastropoda > Stylommatophora > Helicidae > Cepaea > Cepaea nemoralis. The sequence continues at coordinate 174,625 of JACEFZ010010558.1, read as the reverse complement.
GGAAGACCTCTGCTTCCTTTCGTATTCGGAATTCATGTTTCGAAAAAAAAAAAAAGATACAGGTCATCATCATCATCATCATCATCATCATCATCATCATCATCATCATCATCATCATCATCATCATCATCATCATCTTTCACTTTTGCCGTCAAGCGTCCTCAGGAGGAATAATTGTCTCCAGCACTCAATAGGTGGCATGGGATAGTGCCATTCCGTGTGATTGTACAATGTCTTTAATGCCAGTAAATCCATTTTCTTCTCGGACGTCAGCCTGGCTCTCGTAGCAGATGTCCTTTGATGTAGGGGTAGTGCTGGTAGTTGACGGTGTTGCATTCTAACGAGATGGCCAAACCATTTGATATTCTGTCTTTTGATACATCTAGCACAAGGTGTTGAACCCACTGTCTGTCTGATCACATCATTTCTGATTCGGTCTCGGATAGTTAAATTGACAGCTCTCCTAAACCATCTCAACTCAGAGGTGTTGTTTTTTGCGTTAGTGTGATTCGGATAATGTCCACGTTTTACATTTGTAGCTTAGGGTTAACATAGAGGTAAGTGAAAATATTCTTAAACAAGTGAATCGACACAACTATCTCGAAAGTGTCATAACATCTGATGAGAGGTGCCTTGAAGATATTAGAACAAGAATCGCTTTGGCAACGCTAGCATTTTGCAAGATAAAAATCACACTGACCAATAAAATTATGTCAGTTACGAATTTAAAAGGAGCTTTGAACTGCTAAAAAACACCTGTACTTTGGTATGTATGTAAAATATGGTCAATGAGTAGACAAGCTGAGAAACATAAAATGGTAGTAGAAATGTGGTTTCTGGGGAAAATGCAAAGAATACCACAGACAGGCAGAAAAACCAATCAACAAGTCCTACAAGAAACAAATAAAAACCTTAAACTGAATATAGAAATTAAAGTAGACAGTTGACATATTTTGGGCACGTAATGAGAAGAAATAAAATTAACAATGTGGTGACAACTGTCAAGTTTGAGGGTAAAAGACCAAGACGGGGGTGGCCTGGAGGGCAGAGAAGTAAATATCTGAATGGCATTATCGAAACAAAAACACAGAGCTGATCCACGACTCTGGTGATCGTGTGAGATGGCGAAATACGACCGCCCACGCTTATCGGCACGACACATCATGATAATGATGAAGCATTTTTCATGGGTGATTTTAGTGTCTTTCTCCGTAATCCTGTATACTCTCGTGAGTGACGTGATGTGCGCGAGAATTGGTAGAGGTTCTCGCCGCGTCGGTAACTTACGGGGTATGTGAACCGGTCGCTCAGAAAGCAATGGCAAACTACTGAGCGTAATCTTGCCTAGTACACCAACAGCAGCTGAAAAATGCTGGTGTTGACTGCAACGTCCTATAAGAGGGATATGCAACAACAACACAATGATAGTAATACTGGGATTCGAACACATGACAACCCGGTCCGCAGGCAAGCGTGATGGCCAATACACTACCCCGGAACTCACTGGGAGTATTGTGCTAGCCTCACTGTTGCTGCGTGGAGTCAATGCGGCCGACGGACGGCCAGTTCGGCTTTGCGATAGCCAGAGACGATTGACCTACTTCAACTTCAGTCTCAAGTCTCCCCGTCTTGTTATATCCAGCCGATGTCTTCCATTTTCGAATTGCCCCCCTTAACAATCGAATTGCCCCCTTTAACAATCGAATTGCCCTCCTGTGGGGCGTGTGCCCCACGTTGGGAAACACTGTTCTAGAACATCATTTATCGCAGAGCCAGAAGCAGGCATTACAGCTGGGTAGAAATCAGACCTGCAAGGAGTCTGTAGACAGACACTACAAGCCAGCAGCTTGTAATAACAACTTGTCGTATTCTCGAACACAGCAGACAGACCATGGCTACGCAGCTAGACAAGATTTTCTCTCATCCCACGTAACGAGAAAAGCGTTTGAAAGAACTGGTATTTAGAATCTCAATGCGTTACTAGCTCTCCTGTGTATTTTGCTGCTTGCTGTGGAAATGTTTCTTGTTAAGAGTTAAGCGTATCAAATTATAGACATTAATATACGACTTGCCGGCTTCGTGGCTTAGAGGTTATGACTTTTCTCCGTAATCTCGTATACTCTCGTCGGTAACGTGATGACTGTAAGAATCAGCAGTGGTTCGAATCGCATTGGTAACTTACGGGGTATGTGAGCCGGCCGCTCAGAAAGCAATGGCAAACTACTGCGCGTAATCTTGCCAAGAGATCAACATACTACAGCTGAAAGATGCTGGTGTTGACAGCGATGTCCTGTAAAGGATATGCCAAAACAAAAAAATATACGACTTCGGTGACCAGACGATCATCATACTGTGGGGAGTCCATTGTAGCGTGTTGCTTTTATCACGGTCATGGGAAAAGTGTCTATACCCTTGCCATTTCTCCACCTACCTTATGCACCCTCATTCTCAATGTGTCTGCAATTTCCTGTGTCCACTTTCGTGTTGGTCTGTCACTTTCTGCTCACTCAGAAACCACGCCTTCCATCATTGTTCTCTCCAAACTACTGTGGCGTTTAATATGGTCAAAGAATTTGTTTTGTGTTCGAGGCTGGATGTTATTTATCAGCCTAATTTCTTCCATGTTCAGTATTTATATTCTTCTTGGTTCACGATATTCTGAATTGGTCGTACATTTGTTCTTGCATAGAGGCACTGTCGTCATTTGGAGGTGACAGGTTCGAATCCCTGTCGGTAACTATAACTTTCAATTTGTATGTTGTCTAGTGCGTCCTCTAGTCTCTACTTCCTTCTTCTACTTCATTGTGAGCGAAACAATACAAGTGTGTTTATTTATGAACTACCACTATATTCTAAGAACTTTTCTGTAAAAATTAACGTTCACAGCCTCAAATTTATGTCCAGCATTTAGTCAAGGTATTACATTCCAGGTGTGAGCAGTGATATAACAGTCTACGCACTATTATCATCTTATTAACACTTACATAGATAATTGCTATCCTTTGATCGAATATTCTGTCAACAAACGCGACCTTCATTGTGCAGCAGACGTGTCACGTTGTGTTATAACGTGTTAGTGTGAGAGCGGGTCGTTCAGAAAGCAATGGCAAACTACTGAACATAACATTTGCCTAGTACATCAACATCAGCTGAAAAATGCTGGTGTTGACTGCAACGTCCAGCAAGGTATATGCAACATAAAAAACACGACCTTATCCTAAGTAACCGATAACTGTGCGCCATTAGATTACACAAACGATCAAATGAGTTTACGACAACGGAATATGTGTTATTGATTCGGCTAAGAAGTTTACAAATACGTAGAAGAAAACCACAATCAGACGGGACACGTGTCTATAAAACAACAATGAAAATAATGACGAAGATGGGCATAACATGTTAACTCTTAAAAGACGTCCCTTATTTACCTTTGCTTCACTATTCACTATCGTTGGAGGTCGGCCCCGCCGATTAGTTAAAGGTAATCGCGATTTAACTGTCTCTAATGACAGCGTTGGTGACCTTTGTCTTATTCTTACTCTATTCCAATCAATTTTGCTAGTTGTCACTGCGTGTTTGCATTTATTTCTCCTCTAAATATGTCAAAAAATTCCAATTGCCTAGATTTTCACTGTTCATCTGTTGTAAACGTGACCGCAGTGTTTCTCCTGCAGTGTTTCCTTTCTCTAATACACGGTGCATAGTAAACAATGAATACATCTTCCTAGCAACGACACGATCGTATAACTCTTGTGCATCGTTGAAAACGGATCTGCAAACAGAGAAAGAAAGTGGACATTCCCATCGATCACCTTTCTTAGATTTAACAGTGTCAGACGCTATCAAAATATGTAATTTCTGAAGAAGAAATCCCAAACTCGGAAATCTGTTTGCTACAAACAGTGTAAGTTTCTCCTTCTCTCTCCGTCTGGTAATCTTGTTTCCCAACTTCAAAAGTCAGTTGCTATAGATCACGTTTCACTTGGCTCTTCCAACTTCTGCTTGATGGTCTCCGTGATATGATAGCTTCCATTGTGTAATGTCCACATTGTAATGTTTTCTAATGAACAACAAAGACTGCTGGCACACATCTGATTGATTTAAAGATGATATTATTTAGTCACAAGTGTATTCAAGAAAGAACAAGGAGATTTATTACAATAATTGTTCAACTGGATTAACGAAATAGTCAGATAAGGTGGAATGAAGATGAAAGGCACCAAAACGAAAGTGAAGATCATGTTCAAAGAAGTACAACGTATACAGGCAAACATAGAGAGAAAGACAACTGATAAAGTTTAGAGGTTCCATATTGCGAAGCAGAAATCAGATATGGGATCACAACAGCCAGGAAATCCAGTCCCAGAGAAACAATCATTCCGACGTCACATAACATGAGTTCAGAGCTACGGACAATAACCAACACACGTTTCTGACATGCGGGGGGAAAAGGGACAAAGCGACTTTAAAATCTTTAGTAGAGATGCGATTGTATGACAGGACGCAAAGATTGAACTGGACAATAGAAAGATCATACCATAAGATGAGGACAGTGCTAATGACCTGACACTGGTTTCGCCTTCACTCAATTGAGTATGCAGACGCAATGTCCTGGGATACTATGACGGTGACCACCACCCCTGCAGCATATTGGTGGAGACAGGTAGATACAAGAAGCACAAACAGGGTAGTCGCTCAAGTATAACAGCAGACAGCAGGTCGATGTCAGTCACATAAGCGCGATAACTGCAGAAATTGCCAGAGCAGAAGGAAACGTCGGGAGCAGTTTCCTCGCAGAGTGACGATGTGGAGAGGGTTGGTTAGATATGCGGCGTGCTGTTGAAAAGTGGTAACATGCCACAAAACAGAATCGAAAATGATAGAATGCATAGTTGCCTGATACCTCAAATGATGTCTGAAAAAGACCACATACCGCTTGAGTTAAATCGGCAAAGTTTATGCATCTTCAATATATATCCCAAACACACAAATCCTAAACACACATGTCCCAAACATACATAACCCAAACACACACATATCCTAACCACACATATCCCAAACACACATAGCCCAAACACATATCCCAAACACACATTTTCCAAACACACATATATCAAATGCACACATCCCAAACACGCATGTAGAATTTTCTCATTCGTTATTGTGTCCGTTCTTGTAATTCTTTGCATTTTCCTCTGAAACCACATTTCCACTGCGATTAAATGTTTCTCAGCTTTATGACCGCCATGTTTTTCGATATGACACATAATAATGATGATAATTAGACTTATAGAATGGTGGAACGAAGAATGGGCTTCTGCCTGGATAAATATATGACGGTAAAATAAAAAATCCTACTGAAGACATATTTTTTTTTCCATTGGGTTGGCGTCTGTTTGCGGTGGGATACCTAAATCACGCGGAGGAAACATCACACAAGCCCTACCCTCAGCCATAACGTATGTGTCGTACCAAATCATGACGCGGTTACATTCTAATATTCCTCTCCACAGATGTGAAATTTCACTGCCAATATTGCACACCCTATTTATCTCTGCGCTCAGCGAGGAGAAGAATAGCTCTGCAAAGAAGGTCGGGAGACAATGATCTACAACAAACTAACATCGAACGCCTTTACAGGATTCAGACTATCTGAATGCCAAGAAATCTACTTAAGATTTGAATCTCAGTCTTCTAGACGATTCCCAGCCAACCAACGAAGAGAGAAACAGTGGTCTATAATGTTAAAAGCATTTTTTTTCTTCTGAGAACTGGGAAAGTACCATGAGAACAAAGAAACCAATCACTAGTAATCTACACATATTTACTCACTGGTGCCAGCGCAAAGTGTAATGGATAAACTGGTATGAGAGGATCACCAGTGTGGAGCTCATGGAGAGAAATAGACAAATACCAGTGTACCAAGAGGTGACGTAAAAACGCCAGTCACAAGTAATCTACACATATTCACGTACTGGTGCCTGCGCAAAGTGTAATGGATAAACTGGTATGAGAGAATCACCAATGTAGAGCTCATGGAGAGAACTAGACAAATACCAATACATGAAGATGAGAAGAAAACACGCTGGCGCTGGATCGGGCACACATTGCAAACACCTGAGAATAGTGTAACTAGAATTTCCTTTGTCTGGAATCCACGAGGCAAAATAGAGAAAGACCTAAAGTACATGAAGAAGAGAAGTCGAAACAGAAATGAAAAGAATGTGGAAGACATGAACGGGGCCCCATGGATAGCTAAGGGTGGGAGGGCGTGGAGAGAATTGATTGAGGGTCTGTGCCCTAATGGGGAATAAAGATTGAAAGAAGAACGTAGAGGTCTGTATCCTGACCTGTTTGCATTTCTGTAGAACAAACATGATGAAATTGTTATCTCAGCCCTTGCTTAGATAGAGTCGCATTATGTTTCTGTTATCGATTTGTCTGGCAGGTGATATATCAAAGCCCGATTTTTAAATATCTTATTTATTTCTCTCCGTGACAGGCTGAGATCTAGAATTCGCGTTGTGACTTATCTGTTAATCAAATATGAGCCATGGCATTTTAATACACAAATTAAACAGGTATTGCTTGCTAGTGAATGAAAGGAACTAAAATACTAATATATAGCTAGAGAATATTCTCTTTCTATCTCTCTCTCTCTCTCTCTCCCCCTCTCTCTCCCTCTCTCTTTCTCTCTCTCTATCTCTCTCTCTCTCTCTCTCTCTCTCTCTCTGTGAGTGAGTGTGTGTGTGTGTGGGGGGGGGGGGGGGGGGGGGTGGAGATTTCAGTCAACAGTGTTGCATCCGCCCATATCCTGGCGAGACCCATTAGAGAAGCGAAGAAGAATAGTAGCACTGTAACCTACTGTGCACGTTGTAAGTGACGAGAAAGGAGAAGTGAAACGGGACAGGTCTCCATATATCGTAGAAAACTTTAGCTGCAAAATGCAACCAACCATGACCACATTTAAAGAAACAGAAAGAAAGTAGTGTATCCAACTAAGATGACAAACGTCTTAGCCAATATAACTTTATTGACTTTGGAACATCTTCAGAAATGGCATCTGGAATGTTAAACCAATACAAAGTCTTATAAGAAGCAAATGAAAATCGTAAACTGATTAGAGAAATTAGACGTAGACAGTTACACATTTTTGGTCACGTTATGAGAAGAAATAAATTGGAGAACTTGATGACAACTGGCAGGATCGAGGGGAAGAGAACTAGGGGAGGGCAGAAAAGTATCTGGATGGCTTGGCCACGGGCACGGTCGGGATAAGAACATGGAGCTGATCCATGATCCTTGTGATCGCTTAAGATAGCGAAACATGGCCGCCCACGCTTATCGTCATGGCAAATGATGATAAACACTTATATTCCAATATGAATATGTGCTTTTCACTCCGTTTATTAAATATTCTAGTTTCACGCCACTTTTGTTGCCACGGGTAATGTTCTTGCTCTCGGTGTTCGAACTTGTGTTGTTCTGTCTATCCCAATCCATAAACGATTTAATTGCTTCATTTTTTGCACAGCGTTGTTTGTCTTTCTTATAATTGCTGTCATCACATTTCCATCGCTCGTATGCAATGACCTTCGATATTCAAAACTGCTCACTTTCAGAAATTTCTCCCCGTAAATAAATATATATATATTGACATATGTTTTGTCGGTTATCATTGGTTATGTTTTTGTTACATTAAAGTATATGTTTCTTTAACTTACCTCTGGGGTTGATTTTAATTGTGTGTTAATGTCCACATGTGTTGTTATAGTAACTGTGTCAACAGCAAATAGAAGTTCAGGTATTTAAATTCCTCCGACTGCAAATGGATTATACTGTTCCTTGTCAATTCGTTCTCTGATATTTCTCATCTTATCAACCCAACTCTTCTTCCGATAAATAAAATAGGTGTCGTCTCCACAATAAAGGTTGGACGCAATGGACCTCCAACACTGTCTGTCTTTTGCTTTGATTGTACATTGTCAGACTTTTGTTTGATGTTAAGTTTCAATTTGTATCGTTGTCTATCTGTTGCTCTCTTGCCTTTATTGCCTTTCAAATTTACCCGCCAGTGTTAAATTTCATATGAGTCGTATTTCTGTTAACATGGATGGAATATTTCACTTGCCTCTTTTTTTTAAATGTCTTTCATCAACTCTCGTTTCATTCCCTGTTTTCTATAACCTCTGTATTTGATTGTTTTTGTTTCCATGAAAAACGACATATTCTTCTGTATATCCAAATCTCTAGGGCCTCTATTCGACTTCCTAATTGCTTGTTCATTAACTATTGTGTAATTCCTAATAATTTCCCACCGTGCATGTTTTGGTGTTCGGTTCAAATTACATAAGTTAAATAAAAGTAAAAAAAAGCCCGTTTACACGTTTAAAGAGTATTGCGCAAACGGTGCTAGGTCCATATTTTATAAATCTATCGGCGTTCGTGGGGTGATGTCGTCACAATAACTCCGCCCCTTCATTTCCCAAGTTACTTACTGGTACCCATGTAAGGCTGGATCGACATGGAAGGGTGGCTCCTGTGGCGAAGTTATCAAGCCGTCTGCTTCGCGTTCCGAAGGTTGTGGGTTCGATTCCAGTCTACGTCTTTCTGTTCAGGAGTGCATTTTTCTCGGAGACTCCTGGGGGTCGGCGCAGGAGCTACAGAGTTCGTCCTCTGTGCGACGCTTTCTACAGGTCGCCCTGCGGAAAGAGACCAAGCCATATGGGATAAAACCCGGGGCAATGAAGTCGATCCTCTCAACTTTTACGACTTTTTTTTTCGACATGGAAGCCAAGGTCAGTTTCTAACCTCCCATTTTATGATATGGGCATCTCAAAAGTTTTAATAACGTTGCCTCAGTACCTTTTCTCCACACACGAGGAGCTCTATTTGTGCAACTACTTGGTTCTAGTTGAGTTTTAAGTCAGCTGCAATTTCAAAACCTCATAAACTCCTGGATGTTATCATCCGCGAACTCTTGGATACATTGATTTTAGATGGAACCGACAGTCATGCTAAAACAATGACAACAGCAGCCTATCATTCACCAACTAGTTTATACAGTATTTATATATTTTGTCGGCTCTTTCATGTTGAATATTAGTAGCCCATGACTGCCAATTAATTGTTTCACTCTCTCGCTTTAAACTCAAGTCTCGCTTTAAAACTCAAGTCTCGCTTTAAACTCAAGGTCTCGCTTTAAACTCAAGTCTCGCTTTAAACTCAAGTCTCGCTTTAACTCAAGTCTCGCTTTAAACTCAAGTCTCGCTTAAACTCAAGTCTCGCTTTAAACTCAAGTCTCGCTTAAACCAAGGCTCGCTTTAAAACTCAAGTCTCGCTTTAAACTCAAGTCTCGCTTTAAACTCAGTCTCGCTTTAAGCTCAAGTCTCGCTTTAAACTCAAGTCTCGCTTATTTAAACTCAAGTCTCGCTTTAAACTCAAGTCTCGCTTTAAACTCAAGTCTCGCTTTAAACTCAAGTCTCGCTTTAAACTCAAGTCTCGCTTTAAACTCAAGTCCTCGCTTTAAACTCAAGTCTCGCTTTAAACTCAAGTCTCGCTTTAAACTCAAGTCTCGCTTTAAACTCAAAGTCTCGCTTTAAACTCAAGTCTCGCTTTAAACTCAAGTCTCGCTTTAAACTCAAGTCTCGCTTTAAACTCAAGTCTCGCTTTAAACTCAAGTCTCGCTTTAAACTCAAGTCTCGCTTTAAACTCAAGTCTCGCTTTAAACTCAAGTCTCGCTTTAAACTCAAGTCTCGCTTTAAACTCAAGTCTCGCTTTAAACTCAAGTCTCGCTTTAAACTCAAGTCTCGCTTTAAACTCAAGTCTCGCTTTAAACTCAAGTCTCGCTTTAAACTCAAGTCTCGCTTTAAACTCAAGTCTCGCTTTAAACTCAAGTCTCGCTTTAAACTCAAGTCTCGCTTTAAACTCAAGTCTCGCTTTAAACTCAAGTCTCGCTTTAAACTCAAGTCTCGCTTTAAACTCAAGTCTCGCTTTAAACTCAAGTCTCGCTTTCAACTCAAGTCTCGCTTTCAACTCAAGTCTCGCTTTCAACTCAAGTCTCGCTTTAAACTCAAGTCTCGCTTTAAACTCAAGTCTCGCTTTAAACTCAAGTCTCGCTTTAAACTCAAGTCTCGCTTTAAACTCAAGTCTCGCTTTAAACTCAAGTCTCGCTTTAAACTCAAGTCTCGCTTTAAACTCAAGTCTCGCTTTAAACTCAAGTCTCGCTTTAAACTCAAGTCTCGCTTTAACTCAAGTCTCGCTTTCAACTCAAGTCTCGCTTTCAACTCAAGTCTCGCTTTCAACTCAAGTCTCGCTTTCAACTCAAGTCTCGCTTTAAACTCAAGTCTCGCTTTAAACTCAAGTCTCGCTTTAAACTCAAGTCTCGCTTTAAACTCAAGTCTCGCTTTAAACTCAAGTCTCGCTTTAAACTCAAGTCTCGCTTTAAACTCAAGTCTCGCTTTAAACTCAAGTCTCGCTTTAAACTCAAGTCTCGCTTTATACTCAAGTCTCGCTTTAAACTCAAGTCTCGCTTTAAACTCAAGTCTCGCTTTAAACTCAAGTCTCGCTTTAAACTCAAGTCTCGCTTTAAACTCAAGTCTCGCTTTAAACTCAAGTCTCGCTTTAAACTCAAGTCTCGCTTTAAACTCAAGTCTCGCTTTAAACTCAAGTCTCGCTTTAAACTCAAGTCTCGCTTTAAACTCAAGTCTCGCTTTAAACTCAAGTCTCGCTTTAAACTCAAGTCTCGCTTTAAACTCAAGTCTCGCTTTAATACTCAAGTCTCGCTTTAAACTCAAGTCTCGCTTTAAACTCAAGTCTCGCTTTAAACTCAAGTCTCGCTTTAAACTCAAGTCTCGCTTTAAACTCAAGTCTCGCTTTAAACTCAAGTCTCGCTTTAAACTCAAGTCTCGCTTTAAACTCAAGTCTCTCTTTAAACTCAAGTCTCGCTTTAAACTCAAGTCTCGCTTTAAACTCAAGTCTCGCTTTAAACTCAAGTCTCGCTTTAAACTCAAGTCTCGCTTTAAACTCAAGTCTCGCTTTAAACTCAAGTCTCGCTTTAAACTCAAGTCTCGCTTTAAACTCAAGTCTCGCTTTAAACTCAAGTCTCGCTTTAAACTCAAGTCTCGCTTTAAACTCAAGTCTCGCTTTAAACTCAAGTCTCGCTTTAAACTCAAGTCTCGCTTTAAACTCAAGTCTCGCTTTATACTCAAGTCTCGCTTTAAACTCAAGTCTCGCTTTAAACTCAAGTCTCGCTTTAAACTCAAGTCTTGTCTATATACATGTTACTATTTCTAGTGCACTGGACTGATTTTTTAGTGTGGATTAGCTTTCTTTATGACCAGTGTTCCGCGCCATCAGGCGAACCCACTCTAACTTCTGGGGTACTTGTAATTTACTACCCCAGTCAAGGAGGAGAAGTCAACATTTTAGTTCAACTAACCGAATTCGCTACCTCGACCTCAGCACACTGGATGGTTAAATAAGAACACGCGCACTTATCAATTTGACCTTTACTGGCATGAGTTATTTTGCGTAGTCTTAGATTCAACATCGCTGTTTGCGTAGCTGATGCCACCGGGAGAAGAGAGGATTTAATCACAGACTTCACACTGTTTGACAGCGGGTGTGCCACCTGGGAGACATCTCTGCGTGCTGAGCTGTAAATAATATTCTAAATGAAAAAATATATCACATTATAATGAGGCAGGAACCTAGATACAAAGGGACGGGATATAGGCATTTTACAAGACAATATCACCACCTCACCTCTCTCTCTCTCTCTCTCTCTCTCTCTCTCTCTCTCTCTCTCTCTCTCTCTCTCTCTCTCTCTCTCTCTCTCTCTCTCTCTCTCTCTCTCATATACAATAGACAGGATTAATAAAAGTTGACAGACGGCAAACTTGGATACAGAAAGGGAAAGGATTTGACAGACGGTTGGACAGATTAATGAAAGGAAAGCGGCTAGAATGCGAGGTACAAGGGAAGAAGACTAGGAGAAGAAGCTTAAGTAAGATATAAGAGAAGAAAACCGAAAAAAACAAAAGAAAACCTCTGGAGTAGATGTCTAAAAAAAAAAGAATATGATAGGTATACGAGAAGAAGACTAACAAAAGAAGACTGTGATAAGAGGGGTAAGAGAAGAAGCAATGGTAAGAAGGGTTTGAGAAGAAGACAAAAGGAAAATTATCATGATAAAAGGAATAAGATAAGAGGTCAAAGAGGAGGATATTATGATAATAGGGCTAAGAGAACAAAACTAAAAGAAAAAGACATTCATAAGAGAAATAAGAGAAGAAGACTAATGGAAGACGACTAACAGAAGAAGTCTGTCATAAGAGAACTGGGAGAAAAATACTGATTCAAAGATTAAGGGAAGAGGACTGATAAGAGGACTAATTGAAGAAGACTAATAGATGAAGCCCTAGATAAGAAAGTTAAGAGAAAAGGCAATGTGGTAAGAGAACTAAAAAAGGAAGATTAGATTAGGTCTACCAGTGCCATAGACCTGGGTCAGGCTATGGGTTATTTAGTACAGGTAGCTTAGAGTCTTGCACAGTCCTGTGACAATACTTGAAAAGCAAGAGGCTTGTAAGACACACTTTGCACGGCATTGGTTACAAAAGCATGAAAAGTGTGCAAGACGTTTTGGTGTAAGCGCAAAACGTCACCGTAGATCAGTTAGACTCGAGCGGAGATCATGGTACCAGACGCACGGCTCTGAATTATGAGTTCGGCTATGGCGAACTATATATTGCCACCGAGATATACAGCAAATGCAGTTTCAACGGGAAATCAATTGACAAAATAAACTTTTGCTGTATTTTGTTTTATATCACCGTTGTTTCTATGGTCTTGACGTCGTTTGCCAACAGACTCTGTCATTATGAAGTCGTTACAGCAAAATGAAATTGCTTGTTAGAACAAGAAAAATGACCCGAGGTACACAACCGTGCGGCGAAGAAAGTGCATTACCTGAGCCTAATTTGGAGGGATACGTAACGCCACCCTGCATGGTTCTTAAAAATAAATGTTCTCTAAAGAAACCTAGGCCACCAACTCCTGTTCCAGAACCAGAAATGCCTGAACCCGAATGTCGCTTTGCCTATACACCACCATGCAACACTGATAACAGTTTAACCGAGACTTGAAATAGCAGGCTGGATGAACTCAAACTAACGAGTTAGCATTGACAATCAAACATTTGGATGAAATCAGTTGCATCGTTCACAATGGAAGTAATGGTTGATCTCGACGTATATAAAAAGCTTTCAGTCTAAGAAGCTTCATTTCTAGAACATGAATCAATATTTCTTATAACATTCAAATCTCTTTCATGGTTTGAGAAATCTCGTATGTTTACTTTAAATGAATCGATCTGCAGCGAAATTCTATAACAGTGGTAAACAATTCTAACTCGCATTTACACAAAAATCAAACTGAAGAAATAGAAGCTTATCGAAACGTACACAAAACTTATTACAGCAATCTTCAACAGGCCAAATAATAATCAATATATAATTCTCAGCTGTCTGTTGATTTCCCGACAAATCACCAGACAGCTGAAAGATGCTGCTGTTGACAGCGATGTCCTGTAAAGGATATGCAAAAAATATATATATATATAATTCTCGAGATTATGGAGTCTTAAAACGCATACTTCAATTATGACAGCGTGATTGCATACAGGAAACATTCTGAAGCCATACTGCAACCAACAGTGGCCGTTCTACATTCAATGGACATTATTAAGCTAACAAAGTGACCAGACTTTATTGTTTAGTCAAAGCCGAGGTACTCAAGCCTTCATTGTCAAGTCACGAACTTCTTTAGCAACATTGTTAAACCTGAAAGATGTCCATACATGCTTCAAATTTAAAGGCATCTTCTCGCATCTTACTGCTTTTGAGGTTTTCCCGTAACGATGGAGTCGAGCAAGAGTGTTTTGTGTGAAAGCGGCAAATTCCATCACACAACCGGTGGTGAGTCAAGATCCATAGCACGTCATGGAGGAAGTGTTTCACTACATCGAATCACCATGCCCGCAGATGTTTCCTCCTTCATGTCCATTATATAAACCGAAATAAACGTGTCCAGAACTTGATCCTCCATGTCGAGACCAGAAGAATCCCGATCAAAGTATTCAAGGTAGACTGTAACTCTTCGAGCAATGTCACTCAGTCGCCCGAACCGATGAGAGGATACAACGCTTTCAGCCCTCCTCTGTACGGATGTCCGATTCCTCCGTCAATGCCGCCACCTCCGCCAGTGTCAGCACTGGAATATTTTGCAACCCGTTATAATACTAGTGGACAATCTGCCCAGCTTCTATGCTGGCCATGGGCAGCAGTTCATTTACCAATGACAGACTCGAAAAACATACAGTTGTCAGGATAAGAGAAAGCGTGCAGTAGATACTAACTGTAAACCTGTACTATGAGAATGGAATCAAGATGCTAGATAGAACAAGTCGTCGAATACACGGTACCAACATCATATGAACATTGCTAAATAATAGAATAATTTACATCACTGATCATCACAAATAAAGAATTTCATGTTGTTCACGCGTGTAACCAGCATTTGATCATCTTACATCATCATGCTACACCATATATACATATTTTAAAACATAACTGCAGATAACAGATATTATACTTCCTAAGTACTTGAAACTCTTTACATGTTTCAAGGGATGTTCGTTTAGGTGAAGTGTTATTTTTCTTCTTTAGGTATAGTCATTATCCCTGTTTTAATTATGCTTATTTTAGGTTCTGGTCCCTACACATTCCATTTAGACTATTCATGTGGTCTTGTAATTCAGCTTCTGATTTTTCTATTGGTGCTTGGTCATCCACAAACATGAGGTCTCTAATGATATAATTTGCAAATGGTTCTTCTTCGGTGTTCTCGTCATGCGGTGTTCTTGCGGTATCTGGTTGGATAGTTTCTTTACATATGTTGTCTATATAGGTTATGAACAAGAGAGGGGACAGGAAACAACCTTGTCGTACTCCGGATTTTATGGTGAAGAGTTCTGAGTGTCCTCCAGTTGCTCTCGCTATGCATTCACGGTTGTATAAGCTGATACATAGGTTTGTTGGATGTGTATTCATTTCATATTGTTTAAGGATTTCCTACAGCTTGTTTATACCTACTCTATCAGATGCATTTTCTTGGTCGACAAAGGCTAACTAGAGTGTTTCATTGACTTGGATTGATTTTTCTATAATTTGCGTAAGAGCAAAAATGGCATATATGCATCTTTTGATTTTCCTAAATCCAGGTTGTGTTTCACTTGGCTGGAGTTCTATAGTAGTTTGTAATCTGTTCTCAAGAAGTTTGCAAATTATTTTCCCAGTGTGGCTCAAAAGGGAAATGCCTCTGTATTGCGTGCATCTAAACCAAATGTTAAAGACTATACGTATTTTAATATTACTACAATTTGGAAAGATTATATAAGGTGCAAATAACTATATAAAAAAGCAACTAGAATGTCATAACCCTGTGTTGCTCGTTCGTCTGGGTCTGGACACGAATACATATACGTGTATCAGAATCAGTCACTTCACGTACATAATTAATATATTATAAGTTTAATAGCCTAAACTCAATATCACAATTCATGCGTCAAAATTCATCATATTAAGCAACTAGAATGTCATAACCCTGTGTTGCTCGTTCGTCTGGGTCTGGACACGAATACATATACGTGTATCAGAATCAGTCACTTCACGTACATAATTAATATATTATAAGTTTAATAGTCCCAAACTCAATATCACAATTCATGCGTCAAAATTGATAATATTATCGAACAGCATACTCGTCCACTCAACTAATATGTCTTAAGCTCACACGGCTAGCGCACACGCTGTTCATACATATATCTCGTAGCTCTCGCAAACAATCATATTAGCTATACAGTTCACATTCACAGAACTCAGTCAAACACGTCTATTCCCTTGAGCAGTCTAGTCTCGTCTCCCCAAAGCTGTTGTCTTAATCCCCCTATCACGTGGTATCCCCCTCGTGTAGATTGCGGATCCCCGTGGTAGGTAATTACGTCTTGGCAATGGGACTCTGTCGTCCGTGACCTGGGGTTAGTCCGTCCCTTGCTGACTGTCGGATCACGTAGTCTAGTCTGGGGATCATACTGTCATGTCCCCTTCGTGGGTGTACTGTGCTGTCTACTGTCCGCATGTCTCGTCTTCCCATCCCATGTCATGTCTATGGGATATGTCCTATCTGTACTGTCCCGAGAACTCTGACATAGAATATAGACGTACAAACTTAATAGACATAGGACTGGAAAGAAATTCATGATACAGTATTGAGTTATATTGTACGTGAATATTTTTTGGCATATTGTTATACATGATCAAGGAGATGAATGGATAGAAAGAAACTAGAACATAAGGAAATTAACAATATAGTGAATGTATATATTAGGCACGAAAGGGTAGACATTATAACAATTTATGGCAGACGTTAAGATATATGACAGACATAAGGAAAAGATAGAAGTAAAAATAGTAATTATTATTGCTCCAATTACTTGGAATTGTAAGGGTTATTGGTTATTTTTGAATTTAAAGGGAATATATATTATAAATTATATAATGGTGATTAATTATCTTATTATTTTATGAAAGGTAAATGATAATAGAGACAATTGGGTTAGTAATAGATATCATAGAGAAAGTAAAACTTTTACAATTGTTAACTATTAGTAGTAGTTTATAGTTATGTAGTATAGTTAGACACCTTAAGAAGTCTGGTTTCATAAAATTGGGATTTTTAATTTCAAGAAAGGAATTTTTAAAAAAAAATTAGATTGGTATGTGATAATTTTTTTGGGATCAACGGGAACGTCAAAACTACCACATCTTGAGCAGAATGATATGCTCAGGTTTGGAAAAAGCGTCAGAGAAGTAAAAGGGTCGAAAATTATCGTAACATCAACCACATATGCTATGGGTTGAATCAACGACGCCAGATGCGACTAAAAACATGAGTCAAGGAATAAGTAATAAGGCAAATCATATATTACAATGCTTATGTGATCGTGAGAGCAATGTACTGTCAGGACACACGTACCCTCATTCGGTCGTAATGGCCTAGATAGGTTTGGGGATGCTTATCTTTATTATAAATGAGGAACGGCTATGGGCAGGCCCAGGTGACCTTTTGAAACTAATAAGCAATGTTAGTCCACAGCCCTCCCATATGCTGTGGCTACACGTCATCTACATAGGTGTAGATAGGAAGGGCGTGTCCGACATAAATATTTTTCTTAAAGTTTTATGTGATAGTCCTGAAATAGTACATAGGCTACAGATCATTGCAAAGTATATCTATGAGTATGTTGATGATACAATGTCTATGAAGACCATGTTTATAAAAGGTAATGCACAAAACAAAGTCTATGCAGACTTATGGCGAGTTGGCTAACAAGGAAGGTTGAATAATGACATATAAATGGTCACATGTTATATGACCACCAGTGACGCTAGAAACCGACAATATGCTATACGTAGAATGATATAGCAGAGATGTGGAATTGAGGCTTTATTTCATAAATTTTCATGATAATGAAGTTACTATAATATTGATATAAGAAATGTGACTCAGTTAAAGATCGAGTTAATAATGATATAATATTTATAATAATATTGAAGAAAATTTAATAAGGTTTAAGAAGTAAAATACTAAAGTATAGAAGATAGAAAATGAAAAAAAAAATCGCTTCACATTTGTTTTAAATGTGGAGGCGGTGAATGTCATAGACCTGAGTCAGGCTATGGGTTATTGAGTACAGGTAGCTTAGAGTCTTGCACAGTCCTGTGGCAATAATTGAAAAGCGAGAGGATTGTAAGACACACTTTGCACGGCATTGGTTACAAAAGCATGAAAAGTGTGCAAGACGTTTTGGAGCAAGCGCAAAACGTCACCGTAGATCAGTTAGACTCGAGCGGAGATCATGGTACCATGCGCATGGCTCTGAATAATGAGTTCAGCAATGGCAAACTATATATTGCCGCCAAGATGTTAGTTGTGATAATTGTAATATTAATGTGAATTAGTTTAGTGATAGTATGTTTGTGTGACCATGTGCAGCTATATGAATCATAAGAAGAGAAACGTCATTTTCCTGAAACAACCGGCGTCCTGTCGTTACTTCCAAAGTTCGTGTGTGTCCTTCAGTCATCAACACGACAAACGGCAACATCTTCACAACATTCTCAGCAGTTACGCGAACGCCTTCAATTCCATGGCAACGAGATAACGACTAACTGAATACGATTGTTATAAGAATACCAAGACGAGAAGAATGAGAAGAGAAGACAGTAGAAGAATACTAATAGGGGAGAACGAACAGAAGTAAACTAAGATAAGAAGACTAAGAGAAGAATACCAAGATAAAAATTCCGTGATAAAGAGACTAAGAGATAAAGACTCAATGAAGATTACTAACAAAAGAAGACAAACAGAAGAATATCAAGAGAAGGAAAATAAGGGGTGAAGACTGTGGTAAGATGGCTAAAGAAATGAAAAGAATAGGATAAGAAGTCTAAGAGAATCAGATTGGGAAAAATACTATGATAATAGACAAATAAAAAACTACTAAGATAAAAAGACAAAGATAAGAAGACAAAGAGAATAAGACCAACAGAAGAATATTGTGATAAGAGGATTAAGGGAACAATACTATGATAAGAAGACTATGGGAAAAAGTCAATGTAACTAAGAGCCGAAGGCCGATAACACGATAATCAGGAGAAGACTAATTAACATTAAAAGGGTTTAAAGACAAGCCGGCTCTGTGCCGAAGGTGTTGCGGACTCAATTCATAATCCTGTATACTGCAATTCGAATCACAGCTGAGGGCGATTTGGAAGCAGGCGTTTCGGAAACAGACCGCCTACAGTTGACTTTTAACATTGGTATGGGCGTCCATCGTTCAGAAAGCAATGGCAAGCTACTGAACGTAAACTTGTCTAGTAAATCACAGTCAACAAATGCTGGCGTTGATTGCCACGTCCTGTTAAGTATATGAAGCAAACTTGTTTTCTTCATGGCTTTTTAGACAAATCAATGTCTTGTTCTTTTAGCTAACTACCATTTCTTCTCTTAGATCCTAGTGGTTTTCTCTCATACCTCTTATCATATTATTCTTAATTACTATGGAGATGTCAACAAATTCAAGTTGACTGCTGCTTTCTTTGCGTTTGTTCATATTGAAGTCTGAACGTGTACCATAAAGAAGAAAAAAGAAGATACTTCAGTTAGTTGGATCATAGTGGCTAACTGATCAAGCCGCCTGCCGTGCGCTTCAAAAGTCTCGGGTTCGTTTCGGACTGTAATTCTGGTCATCAGTGCAACTTTTTCGGGCATCATTGGGGGGAGGGAGGGTCGTCGCTGGAGCTACGGAGTTCGTGCTGTGGGTGACGCTTTCAGAAGACCGCTCCGTGGAAAGAGGCCGATCCATTTTGGATAAAACCCGATTCAATGAAGTCCGACCTCTTGTCTTTAAATATTAGTTGCATATCCTTTACAAGACATCGCAGTCAACCCCAGTGTTTTTGGCTATTTGTGATTTCTTGACAAGTTTACGTCCCGTAGTTTGCCTTTGCTTTCTGCATGACCGACGCCCATACCATTGTTAAAATTCAACACAAGGCGGTCTGCCTCCGAATCACAGCTGATTTTGAAAGCGGTATGTGGTATGCGGTATGTATAAAAGGTATAGGTGCCGGTCGTTCAGAAAGCAATGGCAAACTATTGAACGTAAAATTTGCTCAGGAATCACGAACAGCGAAAATGCTGGGGTTGACTGCTACGTCCTGTGAAGGACATGCAACTAAACATGCGGGATTGCGAACCGCGGTTGTTACGTTTTACCCAAAGACCCCGGCCATAATCCCTCATATAGGCACTCTGTTACGTTATGTATTCGCCACAGACCCCGGCCATGAACCCACATATAGGTACTCTGTTCGTTACGTATTCGCCAATGACCTCGGCCATGAACCCACATATAGGTACGCAGATCGTTTGCTTTCATTCAAATGTGGATACTACTGTGTTACTTTACTTTTAATACCACATATTGATTTGCTTTATGCTTTGTAATAAATTTATTCTATAAGCTCGGCGCTACCACTTTTCAAACCCTCATCCATATTAGCAACAGTAGATTAATCTTAAACATTTATAAAATAACAACTTCATCTTAATACTTGCCAGGATCATCTTTAAAATGTATATAATAGAAGTAATTTAAACTGGAATGCACGATTAAACAAGGCACACAAATACACAAAATATTCATTAAAACCTCAGCATGATATTGCCCATTCAAATGTAGATTTCTTTTGAAGTGTTTCACAAGTAGGAAAAGGCGAGGATAAGATCATCTGCTGAGCTGCATGACTCCAGCTGTGACAACATGTGTCGCAGTTGGACAATGTAGCATTGACATGTTCACAGATGAACTACAGTAATTGTGTGTTAGCTGACTGTAGCCATGTTCTCAGCTGGTTTTATATGTTACGCTATAGAATCATTATTTTCACTATAGCATGAACAATCGTGCTGAAAACGGTGTTCGCATAACAAAGTATGCTAAGAAAGTTTTTGTTGAATATATCTAGCTTCTAATTAAGGACCAGCAATTTTGAAGATGGAGGTTCAGAATGCTCTTAACCATATGAAATCTGGCAAGACCCCCGGTTCAGATAGTGTCACAACAGAAATGATTAATGCTTTAGAAGAATATGGAATAGATAAAGTTACCAGTCTGCTTAATACAATATATGATACTGGAAATATACCTCATGAATTATGTAATTTTGTATTTATTGCAATCCCAAAGAAATCAGGAGCCTTGGAATGTGATCAACATCGAACAATTAGTATAATGAGTCACATCACGAAGATTTTGCTAAGAATTATCATGCAAAGAATTAGGAGGAAAATACAACCTGAAATAGGAGAAGAACAATGTGGGTTTGTAGAAGGAAAGGGTACAGTAAATGCTGTATATTTACTGAGAACCGTAATTGAACGATCTATAGAAGTAAACAAAGATCTACACCTTTGCTTTATTGACTACACAAAGGCTTTCGATAAAGTGAGACATGTCGACACGATGAGGTTGCTTGAAGATCTACAAATTGATGGATAAGACCTTAGACTTGTAAAAAAACATATATTGGAAACATCAAGCTGCCATAAGAGTTGATAATGAAGTAGGCCAATATCAGCCTATCAAGAGAGGTGTGAGACAGGGATGTGTAATGTCTCCAGACCTGTTTTCCCTGTACAGTGAAAATATTTTCAGAAATATTGAAGATATGGAAGGAATCAACATATGGGGACGTTGCATCAATAACATTAGATATGCAGACGATACAGTCTTGATTGCAGGCAATGAACAGGACCTGCGAAATTTAGTAGATGCAGTTGTTACACACAGTGAACAAACGAGGGTTAGAATTAAATTGTAAAAAGACACAGATTATGGTCGTCACTAGGAAGAACGAAATACCACAATGTAATATACAAGTAAATGGGAATATTCTTCAACAAGTGAATAGGTACAATTATCTCGGAACAGTAATAACATCTGATGGGAGATGCCTTGAAGAGATTAGAACAAGAATCGCCATGTCTAAGGTAGCCTTTAGCAAGATGAAAAACATACTTACCAATAAAAAGATGTCAAATGAAACGAGAAAAAGAGTGTTGAGGTGCTACGTAGAATCTGTAATTTTATATGGATGTGAAGCTTGGACAATGAGCAGTCAAGCTAAAAAACATCTGATGGCTATGGTAGATGTGGTTTCTGAGGAAAATGCAAAGAATACCATGGACAGCCAGAAAGACCAATGAACAGGTCCTTCAAGAAACAAATGAAGATCGTAAACTGTTTAGAGATATTAGACACAGACAGTCAAAATTTTTTGGGCATGTTATGAGAAGAAATGAATTGGAGAACTTGGTGACAACTGGTAAGATCGAAGGAAACAGACCAAGAGGAAGACCTAGAAGTAAATACCTGGGCATGGTCGAGACAGAAACACAGAGCTGATCCACGACTCTGGTGATCGAGTTAGATGGCAAAACATGACCACCCACTCTTACCGGCATGGCACATGATAGATGGATGGATGGATCTAGCTTCTTGTCTTACTCTATTATTTCACCTATTGTATATTATCATCAATTATTTTAAAGACGACATATTTCTTATTTGTTGTTTTCACGTCATCATCATCATCATCATCAAGGGTAATGCCGACTTGAGTTTGCTATCATGCTTCTTCACATCTTAAGATTTCCCTTCGGTGCCCTGGTTAAATGATATTAAGAATCTACTTTCGCTGTCTTCGTCTTTCTCTCTTTCCAAAAATCGTTCCAATTGTCAAAACATATTTCAGCTTTTTCTTCTCACAATTTGGCCAATACATGTCGACTGCCTCTTTCTAAATTTTGCGAGACGTTTTATTTGTTTCTTGGTCTCTGTCAGAGCAATTAGATGACTCATTTTGACTTCCCGTTCGCAAGTAAGGTATGTATTCACGCACTAGAAATGGCTTACATGGTCGGCGCCAGTCTTTCAGCTGGAAGTGTCACGTTGATTTTCTGGAATTGTGTTTGTTTCTCTCCGTTATCTCTGAATTATTGACTTTGTGATACCATTTTATCATTATATTCTGCATATTCACAAATTAATGCATGCTTGCTGTTTATTCGTTATAGATTCGTCTTTCTCCGTATGTCTGATCCATATAACATTAATAATTTGATTCTAAAGTTAAATATTCGGGTGTTACTCTATCTAATTTCTTTTACTTCCACAAATTGCCATGTACTACGAAAACTTCTCTTGCATTTGCATTCTTATCATAATATGTCTTTATGGTACACCATCTTTATCTACGTTTTCCCATCTATGTCTACATTTGTCCTTCTCAGGGCCCATTCCCCATTGGTGCAATGCCTGACATCCAGCTCACGCCTGTAGCTCCTAGTAGTTGTCAGCATGCGACAGCGGCCAGCCCTGTGACAGGCATGCAAAACCAGGCGAAGGTAACCGATTCGGCATCAAACCAATCGGTGAAACAGGGTATGCCTACCCAGCATGTGAAAACAGGATTCGGCAGACTGCGCGGAAGAAATAATTGATGATTGAACGGGCAAGACGGCGTTTACCAGCAAAGCGTTACGTAACGTAATGAGCACTGCAAGGCAATGATCATCCACTGCACTTGTATTCGTCTCTAGTGGGCTTGACTTGTCTTGCCCTGGATTATGATGAACCCAGGCGAGAGAGTGTGGTCGACGAATTGTGCAACTCTTCCCCACTTTAATCCAATTCATCGCGCAAGTCAGTCTTCATCCAACTTTCAACTTCCATCCACAATAATACCTAAATATGAGTATACTTCCAGCTCTTGAAGTAATATTCCGCCAAGTGAGATCATGTGCATCTTTTGTTTGATTTATATCTTTATCTATGTCTTTCGTCTAAGCATTTTAGCCCTATTTGATGTGACGTCCGATCAAGTTATCTCATGTGAGATTAGCGTGTGAGGAAGAGAGGCCAATATATTCAGAAAAGTTTAGAATAAAATCACGCATCACTCTAAGAGTTCATTGAATTCCATGTGTGATTCCATGTATTGCCTTTATTATTCCGCCTATCATCAGAAAGAATAACGCATGCGCCAAAAGAAATTCTTTTCGAACAAATATTCTTATTTCAAACGTATCTGTTAGTTTTCCCTCACCCACAACTCTTTGCTTTACGTTGAATATGTTGCCTTTGTGAAATTAAAGATTGTTTGTGAGTGACTCATAGTACCTCATTCCGAAAAAAGAGATGTTTATCAATATCTGCCTTTTCATAGCCTACACATATAATATAAAGTTGCGAATTTATTTCAATGCTTTGTTCTATAATTATACGCAATGTGGCTATACGATAAATGCGGGATCTATTTGATCGGAAGCCTGTCTATTCATACAATTGTTGTTTTCCAATGCATCTCTTAATCTCTCTAGAATGATCCTGCTAAGTATTATTAACATAATTTGACAACATTATTGCTCTTTAAATTTCTTACGAATGCAGGTTCTCTTTCCTTGGCCGCTTCTTTTTATTGTTTAACTTGTTAATGATTCAGCTAATAGTTTCTATGGAGTGGAGTAGCCAGTTCCACACAAATCGTCTAACTTCGCCTCTAACGACATGTATTGCAGGTTACAGCTTCCCTCATGACCCAGATAACACACTGTCAGTGGGAATTGCATCAGTGCTGGACAATAAAGACAAAACAGATAATCGAATTATTTGGTCATGTTCCAAAATTCATTGAAGACAGCACGCTAAAGGTCATCTAACATGTAGTCACTAAACAACCGAGCAGGATCTCGCCACACAAACGATAGACATAGTAACGCAAAGGTAAAAGACCCTTTCAGGCCTTGTGGTGTATTGTATCTGGTCCAAGCCCTTTATTTATATTGACTAATCGCATTCTATGTTTTATATGGTCAATATGAATAACTGTTTGTGATATACTAGACAAATTTTACTTTAAGTAATTTACCATTGGTT
>JACEFZ010010558.1:105000-145000 GCA_014155875.1 Cepaea nemoralis | reverse complement strand
ATTTGTTTAGGTTTCTAAACGAGAAGTCAACGTTTAGTTTAAACTGACCTGTTTGTCGAATGAACCCTTACTCTGCCCTCAGCACACACGACCTATATACCTACTATACGAGAGCATGTTTCGACTGCACGTACTATCTATTAGATGCTCATCTTTGCCTTCTATTACAGGTACTATCTGTTGGATGCTCATCTATGCCTTCTACTACAGATAATATCTGTGAGATCATCATCTATGCCTTCAACTTCAGATAATATCTGTGAGATGCTCATCTATGCCTTCAACTTCAGATAATATCTGTGAGATGATCATCTATGCCTTCTACTTCAGATAATATCTGTGAGATGATCATCTATGCCTTCAGATTAAATAATACAGGCAAATATTTGAGGTATGTGTGTTTGATACAACTCTTGTGTGCACACTACGCAAGTTAGAATTCTCCTGGCATTGTGACAACCCAAAAATACAGGACATAAGGCCACATCTCTGGCAAAATGTAAAATACAGACAATCCGCTCACAACACAGTAAGGACAAGAACACTGATTGTGGTCATGGCAGATGATTTGGTGATATGGCAAACCACGATCGGTCACACTTTCCGGCATGGTACATTATAGTTTAAACATATTGTGATCTTTATTAACCCTGTTACGGAGTTAGTGCACTAAGCTCAGATGTCCTGATGTGATCTCGTGAAGACGATCAAAACGCAACTGTCTATTCCTATAGCACCGCGAAGAATATTCTTGATTCCTATTGAAAATGCATTTACAAAATTCAAAAATTCTGGATAAACAGTCGCAAGTGATTGAATACACAGCAACTCCAGCTCTTGATAATCGTATACATATTTGCTTTCCGTGTCTGAAAATCACGGGGAAATTCAGAGATTGCGTCTGTGCTCAGATTAACCTGTTTGTGGCCTGCGCACGTTGAATAGAATTACTTCCTCTCCTCCAATATACTTCATTTTTAATACCGAATTGGAGAGTCCATACAGCGGAAATTTAGTATTTCAGCCTAGGCTAATGAAATTATTATCTTTGCTTCAATCAATAGTATTCGTAATCTTGAGTTTAAGTCGCTAGCAGTGTCACGTTTATTTATGGTTATATAAAAATGGTTTAAAGGGAAGGAGGATCAACCTCTTAGGACCGGTTTTTGTCGCATAAGGCTGGGTCTCTTTCCACAAGGCGGCCTGCTGAAACCGTCGCACAAACTCCGTATCTCCAGCGACAACACACTGGAGTCACCAAGAAAATTTCACTCGTGAACAGAAAGATGTAGTTCGGAATCGAACCCACAAACATACGAACGCAAGTCATGCGGTGTAACCACTTCGCCACGGAGACTCACTTATTTATTGGTGTAGAAAAAGTAAAAGCGTCTGGGCTATGTCCCGCTAGCCCCTCATTTTTTACAATACTCGAGGCGTCTCGGCTGTGTGCTACTAGTCCCCTCAATCTTGTCAGTGTCACCAAGTTCTTATGCTTATTTCTTCTCATAACATGCCCAGAATATCTCGACTGTCTGCGTCTGATTTCTCTAATCAGTGTATGGTGTTTATGTGTTTCAATAGCATGTAGATCGCATGTCTCAGACCATTTTCTGGTACTTATTGTTTTTTTCTGGGTCGATCTTGGAACCACCCACCCTCTCCTCCCACCATCACAAGCACCAACAACAAGGTCAATGGCTACAATAAATATCTTACTGGGACCGAAAGTTACAGATAATATGAACGTAATTTTAATTTATAACATTTGAGCAACGAATGGCAAATTGCGTTGTCTTAAAGTTTTAAAATGGGTTAAGCACCATATCAAAACTCTCGTTTTTCTTATGTCATGTTTCAAAAATCGTATGAAAGCGATCATTGCTGAGCAGAACTATCAACAACAGTCGCAAAATTAGAGCGCAAATCGCGGTTTGTTTCTGAAACATCTATGAAAACCTGTCCATTGTGGTAGTACCAGACAATATCACGCGCAGGGACAACATAAGTGCATTAACAATCAATGCCGCTATGGAATCTGTGATATAATTCTCACAACAGTAAAAATCACGATTAATATTTCCTCCACTAAACCCCATTTTACGACAATACCAACCAACAGCGACATTGGGCCGAAGAGAGGATGAAAGAAGACTTTGTATGGGCTGTGACGTCACAACCTAAGCAGTACGAAACGATGATAAATATGGCAGGCAAGGCAGAACATAGTCTGTTTTTACACCAACCCAAAAACGGGACAGGAGAAGATCCGATGAATCTGACGGCGTGATAGCATCTTCCAAATCAGCTAAAACAAGATAACTTATTCTTGAGATGAGAAAAGCATCAGCTTACAAGCAGACATCTCATTTGGAAAACCGAATCCAAGTCAGATCCTGAAACCTGTCACCGGAGTGTTTGAAGCCATTCAATTAACATGAAGGTAAGCACAATGCTATATTTTATATTACGTTAGTAAGTGATCCTTTCCCAAGAAGAAGTTGGTAAGTGGATGTGTTGTCACCAGGTGGTTAAGTCGTAAGAAATTAATTAGGAGAGACTAAGTACTTTATTCAGATATCGTAGTTCATGAATAAATGGTACACGAGGTTAAACCATGAGGAAGGTTTCTTCTAGTTAAACAACTTATTTAATGTGTAAGCAACCTAGGTTGTACAATTTATTTCTTAAGGGGTTAAACTAAATCAGCAGTGATTAGAAGTTGCGATTAACTTACGATTTAGGAAGCTAAGAATACTTAGTTCAATAAGAAGAAACTATTTTACATGTGCCAACACTGGTAAGGAAATTAGTGTAATGTGTAACAGAAAAGTACATGAGCACATGAGATGTAAATAGATTTCTATATGGATCATAATTTTGTGTGTTGGAGAAAAGCACCCATGTGGTGAGTCAAATGTATTTTCATTGTTGTTAAACATGTGGATTTATCATTTGTGAGGCACATAATAATGCATGATCATCACTCCCTGTAAGTGTGGTTATGATTCATGATGAATGAATGTGGATTGTGTGTATCACATAATTCTATGGATTTGATGAGAGCATGCATGTGGTGATTCATATGTAAATTCATTATTATTAAACATGAGGAATCATCATTTGTGAATCTCATAGTTATGCCTAATTATCATCCATGCAATTATTATATCTAATGAATGATGGTGGAATGAGTGAGATTCCATTCTAATTCATTGATATCAAATCTGTCAATTTATCATTTGTAAAATCACATCAGTATGCTTACTTATCATCCATGCACATACTGAATATTACATCTGATGAATGATTAGAATTAGTGAGATGAAGAGATATGCTGATGAAGGAGTATAAACAATCAATCAATCTCAGGATGAAAGGCACTTTGATGTATAATGTCCTGTCTATCAGAAGAGAACATGTTAATGATAACCCATACACTAATTAATAATTTAGTGCACTCCGACGCATGACACCTCTCTGTATTCCATACAACTCATGTTACAATCATATGGTTTTGCTGTCCTAAGAATGACACCACTCTGTATTACATATAACTCAGGTTACAATCCAATCATATAGTTTTGTGTCCTGAATGATGATGATGATGATATTGATAATGACGATGATGAGAATGATAAATGAAGTAAGGCATATCACATACATGGTGAAAAGGAAGGAATATACTCGCCTTGAAACTTTTGAATGGAAAATAATTCAACTGAAGGTTATACAAGAGATGTTACCTTAATGTACTTACATTATTTATAACCAAATACTCAAGGCAAAGAGGAATTATTTTAAAACCCTTAATGTATGAGCCCTTTTCCTTGTAAGGGAAGACGATCTAGAGAAATTAATCATGTACAGAAGAGAAGGAAGAACATAGTTGTCAAATTCCAAATCAGTCAAGGTATTACTCAACCTGTAGACCATAGAGGACAGGCATGGGAGAAGAAGACACTTCGTATCTGCTAGTCTACACCTTGAGCGCTATATAATGACGGATTGAATGGAGAACAACCAATTATGTTGTGGATAACTATTTGAGAGCACCAAGACTCTGTTCCTTCTTTCTTCTTCTATGTATTTTTCTTTGTGGGTTTCTTGAAAGTGTACAGCGTTTCATTTCTGATGTTCATAGTGATGATATCATTAGATTTATGATTGATGCTAAAATTTCAGGAGCGGTTAAATCCATCTAGATCCAGACCTGACTTTGTGAATGTAGCAGCTTGACTGAGTGAGGCAGCTGATATAGTGAGGCCAAATACTAGTCCAAAGCAACTTCCTGCAGATTTCTCTACCAATATAGGACAGGTATCCTAGATAACTTAGTCTATATTTATCTAGGTGGAGAAACCATTGAGCCAACAATCTTATACTGGAGAAAAATTAACACTCAAGACACTAGCACATATATTCTGCACTGAATGATTGCCGCAGAGATCCAAGAACTGAAGGTTGACCAATCAGAGTGTATACAGTTTATTTTTTCCTACCCAGATTATACATAGGCCAGAAGAAGCGGCCCTGTAAAGATAATAGAATACTGATACATCGCCGGTGGGGTGGATAATATTGGGCACAGCCAGGAGATATGTATGGTTAGAGAAACACATATCCTTAACACCTACTCCACGGAGACAGGCTGGGAAGGATATTACTTTCATATGTTCGCCTCTTCGTTGATGTTTTATGGGAGAAATGAAGATCTATTTGATGATTCTCTCATTATTTCTTATGATCATTATTTCATGCAATGATCTATGTGATTTCTAATTTTTTTTTAAATGTCTCACCTGTAAATGTTGATTTATTGTTATTACTCTGACTGCTGGAGGGAGATGATATATTCGAATTGACCCCCCCCCCCCCCCCCCCCCCCCAATAGAATATAATTTTGTTAATGAAGGTGGAGATGAGAAGAGCACTCGGTATACGAAGAGAGGTTTGACCGGTCTTGCATTTATAAGCATGGGACAATAAGATCTCATCATGATATCGTTGTATCAATCATGAATATATGGATCAATCACGAATAGGTGTCAATCCCTGTGAAGATATCAATCACACTCCATCAGATGATTGATAAATTGCCCATTACCAGAGAAGAGGGTTTGGCAATCCCACATCTGAGTGGTAACACCCTCCTTTACCCCCCCCCCCCCTTTTTTTTTCTCTATGGCATTTGTTTTCGCAAATGTGTACCTGTTGGTGTTTTTGTTTGTATCACCAGAGAAGGGTAGTGATTTATGGCCTTAACATCATGGAATCGGTTGTACTTGACTTGGTCTGGTGACTGCTATTGAGGTATCCTGAACCTGTAACATGAACAACGGGAAGGTCTATGTCCTCTAAGATGAACTGAGGAATTTACCTTTTGGACAACCTAAAGAGTGGATACCTGATACTTAGAATGACCACGCAATCTCAACATCACCAAAGCCTTACGTCACCAGCTAAATAAATATATATGTATTGTAGACTGAACTTTCAATATTATATCCTTATAGCTTCCTGGGAATTTGATATCTATCTTGTTGACACAACTGGTTTACCTCACCCAGTGGAGTACTAACTCACCATGTTTCATTATTTAGCGGTGAATTATCATTAGTTGTGCCAAAGATATTTTTTATGGTCTTCATTTTGTACCGCAATGAATATGAACTTTCCTGAATTCCAATATAAGGATTAACTGAACTTAGAGCGTTATGTGTTATAATCACACAAAGTTGTTGGATTATTATTTAATAGACTTTAAAATCTTTTAGTGGAGACCATCATGAATTATCTACCTGGAAGTATTTAATTTATAAGTGTTTGATGTGGTTTATCGTACATTATGTTTTCAAATTGTGGTTTTGTATTGCTTTTGACATGCAGATCACAGATCTTCCCAACCCCCAGCACTTATCCCAATAGATTGTTTGATTTAGATCAAAGTGTTTGAGTCTATTCATTGTTGAATTTTGTTTAATAATTGTTTACTACATGTGGTGCATTACACGCTGTTTACAATTTATTTAGAGAGCGACATGTGGGTGGATAAACGCACGTGGGCAAATCTTCTTTACAGAGTGAGCAGTCTCTTCTTTGTCTGCGTTAACTTTCCAGGCTCTCTACGCCTTCTAAAGGAGAACCTAACTTCATGCATTTAGTGTTGGAATCTTACACTTTTTGTCTTATTCGACACTTGGGGGTTCGTGAACCAATTTCAGGTTTTCTTATGATTGCTGACTAATAAGGATTGGTACATGTCACAGAATGATGATAGTTTAGTGATTCCCAGATAAAATTAAATGTAACATTAATGGCAATATAGGAGAAGGGTTAACAATCGAGTCGTTCAATCTGAGAGAAGAATAAATGGAAGGTTATTGACCGAATATCAGAGACAGGTGTTCGCAGAGGTCAGTGACTGCCGATCTTATCGGCCGACAAGACGGAGACACGAATACATCGGAACGGGGAACCCGAAGACGGTGTAATCTCTTTGAAGTGCGACGAGCGATGAACGACGGAAACAGCAGAGGAACAGAGTAGCGCGAGCAATTGACGTATACGTGATGTCACTGAACATTTGATGTTACGGAAACGACAAATGCGACTGTTGATGCATGGACATCAAACACTAACGAAGAACGGAAAGCCCAATATAAATAGTAGAAACTGGGGTTTCTGGTTTAGTGTGAGCTACCTAAACGGGACCGGCAAACTGGATTTATGTCTCCTGAAAATAGCAAAGAAATCATCCCGGGAAATGGGATAGAAGTGTTTGTGTGCTAATGGATTTCAATGCTTGGAGTATCATAAATTAATTATATAAGGTATTGTAACCTTAGAGGAATAGTAGCATAGGGATATAGATGTTTGTGCTTAGCAGTGCTTTCTATTAGTGAATAGTTTAGACTGTAGTGCACTCATCTGTCTTATGTCTGAGTGTTCTTCGGAGGCTTCTCAGTATGGCCGGAGAGGGACACTCACATAAGAAGTAGTTTGTAACAGACTCATATCACCTGATTGTATAATCCCACAGGTTTCATATATAATCCTGACCTGTTCAGAAAAGAGTAAGGAGTAAAGTTCCTAAAGTCACAGGTGCAGTGAAAGTATGTCACTATAGCAAATTCCACCTAAACAGTCAATAAGAGTGGGTTGACATAACGAATGGCACGAAACAGGTTTTGGTGAACCTCAGTGAAAGAACTTTATTCAAGCAGAGCAAATAGGCTAAAATATATTGCAATTAGGTAATCACCTAAAAGAAACATTGAAGAACACGAGAACATTTACCATAGAAATAGACATTTATAGACAGTGGTGATGTGTATTCAGTGGTGGACTATACTACCTTCCAAAACAGGACATATCTGAACTTCAGTGACTTACCTTTATTGGATTATGTTTCTGATGATAAGACATTGACAATTGTTTTTCAAGAATTGGATTAAGTCCAGACTCAAGCAGAAGAGGAGCATCCAGGGTGAGAACGTTCCAATTCTATGTGTGATGTCCTATGTTTTGGCCGTATGACTATGCTAGAGGAGACACGGAGACTAACGTTCAAAAGTCCTATCTTGCACTCACATTAGCAGACACTAACAACTACATATACACATTCAATACATACAACTGACATAGTTTTCAACAATAAACAGGTTATTAATTTTTGGAGGAAACTCTTGTCAGGGTATGTTATGAAGGAGAGAGAGAGAGACAGAGAGAGAGTGAGAGAGAGAGAGTGAGAGAGAGAGAGAGAGAGAGAGAGAGAGAGAGAGAGAAAGAGAGAGATATAGTGTATGAAAGACGGAAGGGAGGAGTGTAGACAAAAGTCATTCAATACTCTCAATAGTAGAAGGATATTAAAAGTGTGCTTGTCGAGTCCACTTTCCTCCAGGGACGACAAGCTACATTAAATGTTGGAGCGAGCGGGGTATAAAAAAAAAATACCTACATTAAAGGACAGGCATAACAGGGCGTATGCATAGAGGGGTACCTGCATATTGGCACAGGCATAGCGGAGTACCTGCATGTTGGGACATACTTATTGGAATATAAATATAAGTATACATTGATGACTTTTAATGGAAGGACGTCCATTGGATATATGGTGCCAGTGCAATTAGGTAAGACACATTACATACCTAGTCACACGGTCACACGTCTACATAAGTCTTTATCCTATACCTCCTCTTGTGGATGAGAGAGTGGTTGTGATGTACTGTGTGGTGTCGTAGATTAATAATATTAGATAGACATAGAGAAATTGATATAGGTTATAATAGATTATCTGGTTATAGTGAGTACTTCTTTACTGCTTGAGGTGTCTTTACTCAACTTGCTGACTTACCTGCGTTAACTATGGCCACTCCCAAAATAACTACCGCCGAACTGAGGGCAAACGGAGAGGAAATTGTGTTATCTGGTTCGGAGCTAACTGATTACATACAGGAAAGGGAGCGTGAATTTCGCCAGGCGGAGAGGGAAGATCGAAAGGCCCAGTTGGAAGCGGAGGGGAAGATCGAAAGGCCCAGTTGGAAGCGGAGAGGGAAGATCGAAAGGCCCAGTTAGAAGCAGAAGAAGCCACAAAGATCAGAGAACATGAATACAACATGAAAGAGTTAGAACTCAAGACACAAACTAAGGGAGAAATAGATGGAGTGGAAGGAAGTTCTTCTTCACCTGGTGCAACCCATATGATTGGACATGGCTACCATGCCATGAAGTTTCCCTTAGCTGTCTATGATCAGTCTAAGGAACGCTTTGACCAGAACGCTTCTCGCTTTGAAGCAATGTCAGTCGCTATGGGGCTGGATAGGAGCAGATGGGCTCTTAAATTATCCCAGGGATTAATAGGTTCGGGGTTCGAGGTGTACACACGCTTACCACCAGGACATGAAAATAATTACGAGGAATTAAAAGCCGCTTGATGAAGCATTTTGAAATCACAGCACAAACGTATCGGAAGAAGTTTCGATCGTCCAGAAGAGAGCCGGGAGAGCTATTCGCCGCCTACAGTCTGCGGCCTGAAATCATATCTCCAGAAATGGATGGACTTGGCAGAGTTCAAGCGGGACTATGACAGTCTGGAAGAGCTCATGGTGGTCGACCAGATGCGACAGCAAATGTCAGAACCACTGAAGACATTCTTAGGAGAAGCAAGGGGCGGAACGGCTGGATGTTGTGAATAAGCTGGCGGAAAGATTCATAGAAGTCCATGGGGAAGCTAAAGAACTAAGTACACAAACCAAAGGTCAGGAGAAACAAGAGAAAAAGAAACCTAAGAACTGGGAAGGAGAAAAAGTGGAACCTTATATAAAGACGTCAACGGAGAGTTCAGAGAAGGTGAAGGAAGGAAACCATGACACCTCGAATTCTCCAGCTAAACGACCGTGGTCCGAGAAGTGGTGTTCGATATGCCAGTCGCCCTCTCATAACACGAAGGACTGCAGATCGAAACCTAAAAGTTCTTACTTCGCAGCATGCAAAGTGACTCCTACGACGGTGATCACAGACAAGGCTGAGGTCGGCGAAGGAGCTAGGAACAAAAAGGACACACGGAAACCTTGGAAGGGAAAATGGTGCACACACTGCCGGTCGAAAACACATAATACTGTGGACTGCAGATGCAAGGCAGAAGACGCCAATTGCATAACCAACCTCGAGGAATCAAAAGAGGAAGGCAAGGAAAAGGTCGAGGAGATGGAACACACTCAGGACCAAGAGAGGCCACCTGTGGTTGAACTGATTGAAGTCAATGGCCAACAGGTTGCTTGTCTCTACGATTCAGGTTTGGATGGGGAAGCGGTGATAGATGCCAGCCTAGTAAGCCCAGACCAACTAACAGGGGAGACCATAGAGATACAGCCGGCAATGAGGAGTGCTGTTACCATGACGCTGCCAATCGCCAAGGTGGAGATTAAGTCAAGGTACGTCACGGGCATTATTCCAGCAGCTGTATTATCGGACTCCTTATTTCCCATGATCATTGGCACAAAATATGTCTTTTTGGGGATGCCCAAACAGCCAGCCCACAGGGGAGCAGTAGCCAGTGGATCGCAAGGGAAGGAAGAAGAGGCAGAGACACTATGTGACAACTCAGTGATAGGGGAATTGCATACTGCCCAGAGGAAGGACACTACGTTGCATCCTTGCTACAGGAAGCTGCAAAGAAGTGCTGAGCCACCAGAACGGGGACAGTACTTTCTGAAGAATCGACTACTCTATCGGAGAGCTGGGAGGGGAGATAACCTGCACGAGCAGTGGGTGGTTCCAGAGACCCACCGTCCTCACATTCTTCAGAGTGGACACACCATAGCCGAGAATAGACATATGGGCGTCAGAGAGACCTTGCAGAAAATTTCCGGCCATTATTGCTGGCCAGGAATGACCGGAGATGTACGCCGGTTAGTGAAGTCTTGTTCAGAGTGCCAGAAAGCACCACCCAACAAGCGAATTAAGAGGAAACTAGCTCTTAAGGTGGAAGACAAAGTGGAAGTATGGGGTCCAGAAGAGAATAATGTACTCCAAGTAGGATGGAAAGGACCTTATCCTGTGGAAAAGGTGGTGTCCAAAAACATCTACAAAATCCGGATCGGGGAAGAGGAGAAAAATCTCCCTAGGCATCTCATTAAGAAATATGAGGAGAGATCCGAGAGCAAAGCTTCACACTTTATGGTGTTGGCAGCCATTGGGACAAAGGTTACAAGTCCAGACGAAGACCAGAGATCGCCAGTACTACATAGGAGGGATTATGGGAAAGTACGTGATAGGTCAGATTTACCCAACGGAGGGAGGAGGGAAATCACACGTCAGGGAAGGGACCAGAGTGAAACTTTCACTAGTAACCAAGTTCAGACGGGGTGGGTAACGTCGGGAAAGGCGAGAAATACCCAGGACTCCAACCGAAGATTGGCTGACCAGATACAATATCGCCCAAGATGGTCCTGGAAGCAAAAGTCCAGGAGGTTTGGGAAAGACGACTCGGTCCAACGCGGACGAGGGGGAACATCCCCAGAGGCAAAGCCGGGGGAAACCAAGAGGACATGGAAGCAGTGTTACAATCAGGATGGGACAATCCGTCTGTATTGTGAGCCGTCGCTGACGCAAGTCGAGAGAAGGTCGACCGGACGGACAGAAGCGATGAGCCAACACTAGTTTCAGTCATGAGTAGTATAGTAGGGTGTCTATGAGGTCGCCTACTGGATAAAGAGGTGAGCCATGTGAGGATCCAATCATATCATCAACACGTGATGTTCATAGCTACTTCGGAGAAGCTCAACGCACGGTGGATGTGATGGGCGTTGTTGCTGCAACAGGACAACTTCACAGTGGAATACATCCCTGGTAAGGAGAATGTAGGAGCGGATTTCTTATCTAGACATCCAACTTCAGAGGAAGAGGAATAGGATGGTGGATCATAGGAATCAAAACTACATTGAAGAAGAGTCGACGCGGTCAACTCTCTTAAGAGGGGGCCTATGTCACAGAATGATGATAGTTTAGTGATTCCCAGATAAAATTAAATGTAACAATTAATGGCAATATAGGAGAAGGGTTAACAATCGAGTCGTTCAATCTGAGAGAAGGATAAATGGAAGGTTATTGACCTGAATATCAGAGACAGGTGTTCGCAGAGGTCAGTGACTGCCGATCTTATCGGCCGACAAGACGGAGACACGAATACATCGGAACGGGGAACCCGAAGACGGCGTAATCTCTTTGAAGTGCGACGAGCGATGAACGACGGAAACAGCAGAGGAACAGAGTAGCGCGAGCAATTGACGTATACGTGATTTCACTGAACTTTTGATGTTACGGAAACGACAAATGCGACTGTTGATGTATGGACATCAAACACTAACGAAGAACGGAAAGCCCAATATAAATAGTAGAAACTGGGGTTTCTGGTTTAGTGTGTGCTACCTAAAGGGACGGCAAACTGGATTTATGTCTCCTGAAAATAGCAAAGAAATCATCCCGGGAAATGGGATAGAAGTGTTTGTGTGCTAATGGATTTCAATGCTTGGAGTATCATAAATTAATTATATAAGGTATTGTAACCTTAGAGGAATAGTAGCATAGGGATATAGATGTTTGTGCTTAGCAGTGCTTTCTATTAGTGAATAGTTTAGACTGTAGTGCACTCATCTGTCTTATGTCTGAGTGTTCTTCGGAGGCTTCTCAGTATGGCCGGAGAGGGACACTCACATAAGAAGTAGTTTGTAACAGACTCATATCACCTGATTGTATAATCCCACAGGTTTCATATATAATCCTGACCTGTTCAGAAAAGAGTAAGGAGTAAAGATCCTAAAGTCACAGGTGCAGTGAAAGTATGTCACTATAGCAAATTCCACCTAAACAGTCAATAAGAGTGGGTTGACATAACGAATGGCACGAAACAGGTTTTGGTGAACCTCAGTGAAAGAACTTTATTCAAGCAGAGCAAATAGGCTAAAATATAATGCAATTAGGTAATCACCTAAAAGAAACATTGAAGAACACGAGAACATTTACCATAGAAATAGACATTTATAGACAGTGGTGATGTGTATTCAGTGGTGGACTATACTACCTTCCAAAAAAGGACATATCTGAACTTCAGTGACTTACCTTTATTGGATTATGTTTCTGATGATAAAACATTGACAATTGTTTTTCAAGAATTGGATTAAGTCCAGACTCAAGCAGAAGAGGAGCATCCAGGGTGAGAACGTTCCAATTCTATGTGTGATGTCCTATGTTTTGGCCGTATGACTATGCTAGAGGAGACACGGAGACTAACGTTCAAAAGTCCTATCTTGCACTCACATTAGCAGACACTAACAACTACATATACACATTCAATACATACAACTGACATAGTTTTCAACAATAAACAGGTTATTAATTGTTGGAGGAAACTCTTGTCAGGGTATGTTATGAAGGCTTGTGAGAGAGATAGAGAGAGAGATATAGTGTATGGAAGACAGAAGGGAGGAGTGTAGACAAAAGTAATTCAATAGTTCCAATAGTAGAAGGATATTAAAGGTGTGCTTGTCGAGTCCACTTTCCTCCAGGGACGACAAGCTACAGTACTCAATTCCTTCTATTGTTTTCCTTTATTATCCCACAGCAACATAAGCTTATTTTCTGGGTATAGAAGTTAGTCAGTTGAAATATGTGCAATGAGATTATTCTTAAAAGCATTTTCATGCTTATCATCACGATCAGAATAAAAGCAGTTATATTACAAGAACTGCTATAACAATATCGTTTACTGCATGTATAAAATAAAAAACAGATGGTGGAGTGGTTCGTTTGTTTAATGCGAAATGCATGATCTTTACCCATATTTGCGCACAGCAATAAAATATTCTTGTAATATATGTTGTTGTAAAATGCGATCAAGACCTAGATATATTATATTAGCCTGGAAATACCTAAACTTATAGGCTGCAATTATTCAGGACCATAAATACTTCAATTTAGGGATGTAAGGAAAGTGGGGGATTGGGGGAGGGGAGCGGGTGCGCTTTTCAATTTCAAAACGTTAGTTGCATATCCTTTATACGATGATGCTTTCACCACCTGAATTTATTAGCTGTTTGTAATTTAAAAGGTAATGGTGAGTTCAGTAGTTTGCCATTCCTTTCAGAACGTTCTTCGCCTCATACCATCTAAATCAACACAAAGCGATCTGCTTCCAAATCACCCATAGATGATTTCGAACCCTCGCCTCGGTGTGTCGGAGAACTGTGAAACTGGATTCCACTAGCACCTAAGTCACAGACGCTGGTATGTGAAGTGTTTCAAGCCTAGAATTACCTACGTTTATAGGGGTGTTTATGGTGTTGCAAGCCTAGACATTCCTACATTTATAGAGGATGATGCACGTTTTCCAAGCCTAGACATATATAAATGTAGAGGCGTTTTGATAAAGGGATTCAAGCTAAGAAATACCTAATTTAGAGGGGAGCTGAAGTTTTACAAGTTTAGAAATAACTAACATCAAAGAGGATTTATTGAGTTTCGAGTTAAGAAACTCCTAAAATTAGATGCTTGCTTATAATGTTTCAAGCCAAGTAATACCTAAATTTAGATGCGTGTTTATAGTGTTTCAAGCCAAGAAATACCAAAATTTAGAGACGTTCTTATAGTTTCAAGCTAAGAAATATCTAAATTTAGGGGTGAGTTGCAGTTTTACATTAATAGAAATGCCTAACAGTCCAAAGATTGTATAGTTTAAATCCCTACAATCTGCCTTACTAATGGAGATTATATCTGACAATTAAAGATGAAGTCAATCTCACACAGCTTTTGCCAACCCTATAAATGCACAGACATTTATCAAGTGCAAACATGGGGACATTACGCGTAGAACAAACTGACTCTGAGCTTAGTTCCCACAATGTTGTACTTGCATGACAAGCTAATCGATGATTTTAGCTTCATTGATTTTGTTATATGCTATTGTGTGTGTACGTGACTGTGAATATGTGTCTATATGTGTGTGTCTATGTCTGGAGTTGTGTCATTGAGTTGTGAGTGGCACGCGTAGAACAAACTGACCCTGAGCTTAGTTCTCACAATATTGTACTTGCATTACAAGCTAATGGATGACTATAGCTTCATTGATTATGTTGTATGCTATTGTGTGTGTGCGTGACTGTAAATATGTGTCTATATGTATGTGTGTGGTCTATGTCTGGACTTGTGTCATTGAGTTTGTCTAGGTATGCAATCATTCATGTATGTTTGTTTGTGTGTTTAAGTGTGTGTCTATTTGAGCATGTTTTTCTGTGTGTCTATGGGTGTGTCAATAGTCGTGTCGATGTATACACGTCTTTATGTATGTATGTATGTATGTGCTGCATGTCCATGATAGTGTCTGTAGGTGTGTCAGTGCGTATGTCTATGTATGCATGCTTTTAAGTATGTTTAGGAGTGCGTGTGTCAGTGTGTGTGACTGTGCTGTTATTTCCTCGAGAGGAGATTGGAATCAACATGCACATCTTTAACCTGATTATCTGTTGGGATTAGTTACTGACTTTTTGTCTACACTCCTCTCTTCCGTCTTATCATCCATATATCCCTTTCTTTCACTCTCTCTCTAGTTTTCCCTCAACACATACTCCGACAACAGTTCTTTTTAACATTAAATAAAAGATTTATTTATAAAACTATGTCTTGTGTATGGATGGGTATTGTCTGTGTAGTTGCTAGTGTTCTTCTGGTGTGGCTGCTAGATAAGATGTAGATAGATAGTCTTCGTGTCTTTCTCTCGTCTCTTCTCTCGGCTAAAGTACAGGACGATATATAGACACCACAGAACGATCTCACCCTGACGGCTCCGTCTGCTTGCGTCTGTAGATAAATCCGTTCTTTGTAATGAAAATGTTCACCACTGTATCAATGTACTTAACCCGCTCACTATTTGCTGTCCGCTTAAAATGAATGTTCGGTGTTTTCGTATAGTGTTCTTTAATCCATTCTGGAACAACACATCGAGATTCTAAAATGTTCTATTAGTGTTCTGTAAAAGTTCTACACTCGATATTTTGTAATTGATATATGCCCTTGGTACGCACTTTGCTACTCTATGAGATTGAGTCATTTGAGCTTTTCCATTAGCTCATCTGATCTTTATTATTCTTTCTCTGTCGTCCTTAATTCTTCCGGTGAGACTTCTATTCTTTCTTTTCTCCTGCACAAGTGTCGTGCTTTATTACTTTAAAGGGCTTTCTTGTGGGTTATCAACACTGAGTGATCTGGACCACAGCCATCTGTATTCTCTTATTTGATACGTCTCGCACTGGTATGGAAACCTGGTTGAGATACATTTAATCGTGAGATCTGTGTCTGCGTCCTCTTCTCCCCTATGTGAGTGTCTTTTCCTCCAGCCGAAATGAAAAGGCTTCCGAAAAAACCCACTCTGACATAGGATAGAAGATTCACCCAACATCTATACTATTCCTACTAATAGAAAACACTGTTACATGCACTTCACTAATATCTATATTCCTATTCTAAAACTATACTCTAATATACCTTATTTAGGCATCTATGTTCCTTTATAGAATTAATGTAAATCCACGAATCGAAATTTATCCGCATCCAAGCACTTTATCCCATTATAAGGGAGGATATTTCTTTTCATTACAGGACACATAATTCTATCTTCTCGTCCAGTTGGGAATACACACACTAAACTGACAAAGAAAGTGGCTACTCTTTATAGGTCAGTCTATGTCGCATAATCCTTGACATTGCTGGACAAAGCAAATTCAGACTTCATTATCCCTTGTCAGTGGAAAATTTCTGATCTCGAACTTTTCCGTTGTTTAATACAACCAAACCGCATTCTGCTGTCCAGTCTTAGTCGCAAACCTACCTCCAGAACGCAATAGGCTGGTCCATGATACTGTCTGTCTTTGTAGCAAACCCATTTTTCCACTCTACAGGTCACCTGTGTTGTAGTCGACTCTCCCGCCTTGACCTACATACACATGCGCTGGTCAATCCGTTGTTTATATCCTTCTGTTTCATTAACCCTTCTACTCCCTGGGTATTCGCTGCATACAGTCGTCGATCTGGGAATCACTAACATGCAGCATTTCACGACAGTGACTACGGGTGCAGTTTTGGGTGTGTTCCTTTGCGGGTATCTAAGTGTAAATGTCTATGTGTATCTGTCAACGTGTTTATCTATGGATGTATCTATGTGTGTGTAGCTTTTTATGTGTCTGTAGATGTGTCTGTAAGTGCATATGTGAGCGTTTATGTGTGTATGTATATATATATATATATATATATATATATATATATATATATATATATATATATAAAAGTCGCTTAAAAGTCGACAGGGTCGACTTCATTGCACCGGGGTTTATCCCATATGGCTCGGTCTCTTTCCGCAGCGCGGAAAGCGTCACACAAAGCACGAACTCCGTAGCTCTAGCGACGACTCACAGGAGTCTCCGAAAAATTTAACTCGTGAATCGAAGGTACGCGGCCCGGAATCGAACCCACAACCTTCGGAACCCGAGTTAAACGGCTTGACCACTTCGCCACGAAGACTCCCATATATATATATATATATATATATATATATATATATATA
This sequence comes from Cepaea nemoralis, assembly GCA_014155875.1. Lineage (NCBI taxonomy): Eukaryota > Metazoa > Mollusca > Gastropoda > Stylommatophora > Helicidae > Cepaea > Cepaea nemoralis. Next base: position 127,887 of record JACEFZ010010558.1, on the reverse strand, counting down.
TATATATATATATATATATAATATATATGTGTGTGTGTGTGTGTGTGTGTGTGTGTGTGTGTGTGTGTGTAGTGTAGTGTGTATGTCTATCGGTTTACATGTGTCATTGGGTGTGTTTTTATGTCTTTACGTATTTTCAGTCTTTAGTTTTCAAGCTCTGTAGTAACAAACGCCACAACAACGAGGTTTCCAACTCGTGCGTCAAAGTTAAAGTCGAGGCGTTTGCGTCGTTTGGAGGTGATCGGTCCGAATCCCGGTCGGTAATTATAACTCTCAATTTGTATGTTGTCTAGTGTGTCCTCTAGTCTCTACTTCTTTATTCTACTTCTATAATTACCAAACAATACATGTGTGCTATTTAAGAAAGTGGCCTCAAGGGGCTCCCCTATTTATATTTATGTCTAACGGCACAATGAATGGCGTTTCAGCACACTACACCTCAGAACTATTGCATGTTCAATGCATTTCTTAATTGTCATATTTGATATCCCTCTTTCGTTATTCTAATTACATTTTAATATGTCACATGACAATGTGCCGATTGGCGAAGGAGTTACGGACGCAGTTCATAATCCCGCATACCGCTTTCGAAACACAGCTGCGGGCTTTTTGGCAGCAGACCGCCTTGCGTTGGTTTATTATGATATGGCATGAGTGCCGGTGGTTCAGAAAGCAATGACAAACTGCTGAACGTAAACTTGCCAAGAGATCACAAACAGCACCCAAAAAATTATGAGGTAGACTGCGACGGCCTGTAAAATATATGCAACTAACTTTAATATGACACCGTAAATTCCATCTAATATCGTTTACATATATTATACACATGAATTGTTAATTAGCAAGGTCATCCCACGTACAGCAATTCAATACGCGCGCACTTTTACTCAACAGATTTGCTGGTAATCGGTTGGTAGCTGTCTCCGATGTCTATTGGTTGGATACATAACACGCACACGCAATCAATATGTACCACTACGTGCAGACTGTCATTTGCGTCCTGGGTGTTGTTGGCATCACTGTAAGCTGTTTAATTATACACAAGTATACCTTGATCGTTTACAGTATTGACTACTTGTTCATGTGTTTCCCAATAAAAGCAGTCCAGAATTCATTAAGTGGGCAATCTCATGACGATAAACAAGAATGCAAGAGTAGGCAATTCAGTAGTAATAACAGCAAGCACGGACTCAGACAGTTTGTTTAGGGTAGTAAATCACAATGAATTATTTGGTTTCAGCCATTGGAAGTTTGGATCCTAATGAAATAAAAACAGGTGCTTATCTCATAGTTACCCTGGGGTTAATCATAGTGACGTAGCTTTTACTTAGCAACAGAGAGGAAATGGGTGGTCTTCGCTTTTAATGAGAAAAATAAACAGAGTGAATGTCATTTTCGTTTAAATTTTAGCGTGGAAACAGGTGCCCGGAGTGGTGTTGTTTTAGATACGGTGATCTAATCTTCTCGGATAAGTGCGAACAGGAGTTCTCGTGTGCAATCTGGACACGTGCAGATTTACACGACAGTTGACAATTATAAAGAGTAGGCATTCAGTCACTGCGTTGGCAAAATTACAATCAGGGTTAAGTTGAATCGAAAAGCGACATCACACTATTCGGTACATTCCCATTATGTGCCCCGTGCTCACCTACAACGGCCGGCGAAGCGTCCCAATACTAATGGTACCTGTATCAATCTGATTGTATGTCCACCTGAACTTCCGACTGAGTCTTTAGTGTCGGCTAGATTATCTCACCATTCCCTGCAACACTATTGTCTCCAAGCCGTGATGATCTAACCGTTCTCCTGCATTACACGATTCCAAAGGCCGCGACCACATCTTCCTTATCATGCACCAATACCCCACCAAGGGGTCCATTCCTAGCCAAATGACCCGTCTGATGATTTCCCACCACACCAGCATGTTCGGGGGGGGGGGGGGGGGGCATCTAACAGATGCTCTATTTTTTATTGTTGAATCGAAACCTGTCACTTTGCCCAAAGCATGCATGTCTTCACCTTTCTCGTCAATATTTCTGAGCCCACTTCAATTACCACATGCGTATGCTGTTTGTCTTCCGACCAGTGTAAGCCATTGTGACTGCCTCCACCTACATACTAAGACTATATGTGGTATTATATGCCAGGCATTCCTATACCAAACACTTTCCACCAACCTTCGCGACTAACCCCCAGCACTTCTTTTACCTTTTTAAGCTGTATTGCAGATCCCCTTATTCTAGTGTTCACCTTTTACCTCTTAGCATAGTGCCATCAGCGTAGATGATTACATTGTCTGCTCGCAAGGTGTTGTGGATCAATTGTTGCACTTCCCATTCAAGGGGGCCTGCATTCCCGATCCAATGTAATGACTGCGCAAGTATGACTTTTTCACTGGCATTCTGACCCACGACTCTACTAGCCAAATGTATACAAGCATGCACACTTCTCTGATTATGTCCTCTGCCTGAGCAATCAATAATTTTCCTCTGATGAACCTATGGCATTTAACTGTGTCCAGGGCTTCATGCAGGGGTGTTCCGTGTCTGCAGCTACTCAGTGATATGTTTCATCCAGAAGCACCTTGAGTCTGTCTGTAATTGTGGCTAAGGCTATGATGTATCTCATACACACTATTGTAGTGACATTATTGTGCACACCAGTATCACCTGTATACATTAATTATGTATGCGCTCTAGTTTCATCTGCTGACTCCTTGGCACTCTGAGCATTTCCATGCCATACTCAGTTACTGAGAGAATCATATGTTGAGAGAATATGAACAACATTCTTTGGCCCATGCCCACCATTGCTTCCATGATTTTAAGCTCACCGAGTCTCTTATTAGATCTAATAACATCTGCTTCTGCATGATCCCTGAATGACAGCCTTCTGTCGAAGGTGATTCCCAGGTACCTAAATTTCATCTCTGTTAACATTTTTACAATTCATTGTGAGGTCTGAGACGTCAGTTTTAACAATCATATTGTCCAGAGAGCAAGTGAACACAGACGCCTTATCAGGGTTAATGACACGACCCATTTCCGTACATCTGTCAATCACTTTGTTTACTGTCTCCTGTAACTCTTATGCTGTTTGTATCTTGTCTCCCCCCCCCCCCCCCCCACACCCCTGCACATACGCAAGGACATCATCTGCAACTGTTAGAATCTTTCCATTTCCTAGTGCTTCAATGCTTGTAATCTTGTATTTGTATACATTGAATCCCACTGACGATATAGCAGTTAAAAAATTAGACGACCTACCTATCACGAAAGTACTTTAGAGTGTATTATTCTTTTAAACAAGGCAAGGCTTTATAGCCCATACAAAGATTTCCTCATTTAGAAACCCACCAATAACATATTAGTTACAGCTTGTATGATTTTTACTTGCGTTTGAATTATTGTGTAAGAAAATAAATTGTTGTTACCTACATGAAGACAGAAATACAAAGAGGTAATATCCAGATAAATGGGGAAATTACTAAACTGGTGAATATGTAAACTATCTCGGAAAAGTTATAACATCTGATACAAGATTCCTTGTAGAGATTAGAACAAAGATCGCAATGATAAAGGAAGCCTTTGGCAAGATCGAAAACAATCACCAACAAAAAGTTGCCTATTTCAATGAGGCAAAGTGCTGAAGTGTTATATAGAATCTATACTGAAGCATACATGTGAAACGTGAACATGAGACAAGTTGAGAAACATCTAATGGCAATATGAGTGTGGTTTCTGAGAAAAAAGCAAAGGATAGCATGGGCCGAGAAAAAAACGAATGCGACAGTCCCTCGAGAAATACATAAAAACAGCAAATTAATTAGAGAAATTAGACTTAAAAATCATGATATTGTGGCTACATTACAAGAAGAAATAAACACGAAAACATAGCCACAACTGGCAACATCGAAGGCAAATGGGCAAGGTGAGACAAATAAATTCATTGGCAACATGTAATAATCGGGATAAGAACTCAGGCCTAATTCAAGACTGTTGTTCTATGATATGACGAGTCATGACTCCCATACGCTTATAGGCATGACATATACTAATGATTATTATTATTATTTCGACATATTACAGTAATATCCTTGCAGGTGCTACGGAGTTAATGTTCTAATATGAGAATCCTAACGTGTGATGTGTTGGGAGAGACTGGAGCTCCTATGGAGATATCAGTGTGAAGCAAATGTGATCCTTCACAAAGCAACGTCAACTCAAACCTGCGTTATGCTGAAGATCTCCGGGTGGCAAAAAAAGAAGATCGAACCTCTTTCAAATGTGTTCATGTGTAAATAAGATTGTTCATTAAAACCAAAAAGAAATGTCAGAAGTGTGTCTTGTGATTTCTGATTATTGTGTTGTTTTAGCTAGCAGTGATGAACCAATTATGTGCAATTCGCATTTTTGAAAATATTTGCCTTAAAGTAAGCAAAGCTGCCGACCTACACGGGAGCTTCTGTTTCACTTCATTACTTCAGTTCTGAATAACTGTTTATTGCCAAAATCTCTAGATTTTGAATTCTAGTTTTCCCTTTTCCTTGCTAGATTTTTCCGCTGTACTATTAATACAATCACAAACCCCATGCTGTCAGGAGCGAGAGTGGGAGATGCCATAATTACTAAATAGTGACATCCATCTTGAAAATTGCTCCGAGGAAATTTTCAGTGGCATAATTTCATCGCAATTTTTATCAGATAAAAGCATTCAGTAAAAAAAAAGAATATAACAGCAAATGTGACAGTCTTGTAGCCGTCACAAGGTATCCGGGAACAAAGAATTCTCCAATGCTGCTGCGTAGAATTAAGAAGGCAACACCCGCGTTAGTTCAAGTGCCAAATGGCGCCACAAACAAGATAGGAAGTGCTCCTGCGGAGGTTAAACACAATTACCACCCATAATCAATAATCAAAGTAGCACTGCTCGGCCACGTCAGGGCAGCTATGTAGTGCCGTAGGACTGGACCGAATCGTGTGTGACTATGAGGTTAACGTTTTTCCATCATCTCGTTGTGTCATCCAAGATTGTAGATGTCCTGTTCATTACTTATGGATACTATATATATATCTATAATATATATAATATATATACTATGATATATATATATATATATATATATATATATATATATATATATATATATATATATATATATATATATATATATATCATCATCATCATCATCATCATCATCATCATCATCATCATCATCATCATCATCTTCCACCTTCCACTTCTGCCGTACAAGCGTCGTGGGAAAGAATAATTTGCGCTCCAGCACCCGATTGGCGGCACTGGATAGTGTCATTCCGTGTGATTGTACAATGTCTTTGATGTCGTGAATTCATTTTCTTCATGGACGTCCAAGGATAAGAACAAATTCAAAAGTGTATTCCTTACACATGGGACAAACATATACATCTTGTAAGGAAAGAAAACAAATACTTTACCAAATATCCTTAGTATGCTCTGCTTAAATGCGAGCTTCAAACAATCCACGTGATCTGAAACAGTAAGAATACCCTAACATACATGGTGCGTTGTTTGGGACAGAAAGAGTTAACTGTCTAGTGTATGTATGTGTGTGTTTTATTTATGAATTGTTGTTTGATTAATATAAATAACTTAGACCTATGGCGCTATATCACGGAAAATATATGACCATTTTACACGCCTCACGGCGCAGTATGTACAAGTATATGGTAATTTACTATATGTTTATAGATGACATTATAATCGATAGATGATATGATCATTATCACACCGGCCGCCTTTACTGTCCAAGAGCTGGAATTCTAGATTAATTTGAAAACTTAGATAAGGATCGAAGCCATGAGCACAGGACTGACTGGAAGGTGAGCGTCTAGCCACTAGGCCATGGCGGCCCCCGACGCTATAGGGTGGCTAGGCAGGATGATGTCCACAAATCCATAGCTGTAGGTTCGTGTGAATGACACCCGTAGTGGTGAAACACTTTCTGGAGTCTGGTTGGTGGTACGTCGACTTTCTCCTTTTTCTTCAGAGATTCCACTGTCGTCACTTAGAGGTGACAAGGTAGAATCCCAGCAGTCTAATACACCTAAATGTTTTGTTGTCTCTTTGAATTTTGCCACTTTATTGTGCCATTCGTGCATGTACATAAATACGCCTTTAAATTATTTCTCATATTATTTACTTTTATATTGTTTCCGGCTCATTCATTCATTCATTCATTCATTCATTCATTCATTCATTCATTCATTCATCCATTCATTCGTTCATTCGTTCATTCATTCATTCATCCATTCATTCATTCATTCATTCATTCATTCTTTCATTAATTAATTAATTAATTAATTCATTCATTCATTCATTCATTCTTTCTTTTATTCAGTAGCATGTCCCTTGCAGAACCTCGCCCGATTCAGTATTGATTATTGGTGAACGGAAGTGACGTCGAGACACACGGTCGGCGGATATCAGTGTCAACTTGGACAGCTAAAATAAGTCATCCGGACATTTTGAGGGCAGCTAAGTCACTAAGACAACTGATTACAAACATCAGAAGAGGCAGTCATCAATTGTGGCTACATCATGAGAAGACCCCCGGCATGCGATCATTCTTAATAAGCTCTAAAGGTTGGCATGTCAGACGGAATTAATGTTCCCTTACAGTATTTTTTTTTCCCTTTGCGATAGCTCGCTTTGAACTAAAGCGTAGTCCATACACGTGCTTATACTACTTCCAGTGCGCTAGACTGATTTTTGCGTGTGGATTAATCTTCCCTGTTACCAGTGTCCCTAGTCATCAGGCGAATTCACTCCGATTCCAGATGTTATTCTAATTTACGTCCTCAAGTCAAGGACCAGCAGTCAACATGTTAGTCCAACTGGCCGGTGTAGGGTTTAAACCCGATGCCTCTGCAACAACACACCGGATGTTTAAGCAGTTATCCATTCGGTCAAGCTTACCTCTCAAACCATATTCAATGACAACGCCAGATGTTGTAATTAGAGCTTCTAAAGCTCACATGCATCTTTAATCGGTGTCCTAAATGTAGAATTTGCAGCATAGCCGTCGGTCTAGCTTTATTCTTACATACGACAATTTGTCTTTTCTCTCAATATTCTATCAAGTTAGATTGAGATTTTGCCGGTCTCCGTGGCGAAGGTATTACGAACGAGGTTTGTAATTCCGATTATCTGCGTTCGAAACACAACAGTGCGCGATTTGTCAGTAGACCGCGTTGGCTGGGCTTTTACGAATTGGTTTGGGAGGCGGTCGTTCAGAATTCAATGGCAAACATTTTTTTCTTTGTTCGCATATCCTTTACAGAACATCGCTATCAACATCAGCATCTTTCAGCTGATTGTTGATTTCTTGGCAAGATTACGCTCAGTAGTTTGCCATTGATTTCTGATCGATCGGCTCATATTCCCCGTAAGTTAGCGACGCGACTAGAACCGCCATCGATTCTCGCGCACGTGACATTATTCACGAGAGTATACGGGATTACGGAGAAAGTCGCTAACGCCTAGGCCAGGGAGACCGGCAATGGCAAACTACTGAACGTAAACTTGCTAAGACATCAACAATTTAATTTAGGGATATTCATTTGCCTGATTCCACTTAATCAACACCAAAGATTGATTAATAGCCTGTTGTTATTCCTGTATGTTCCTTACATATACCTCCAATAATGGCAACCGATAACAGAAATATATCAACGGAGATATTTATCACAATAATAGATCCGAGAAGTAAAGGCTGCAGCAGGATATAACAACAGCAAAAAAGGAATAGTTAGTTTCGTGTAGCTCCTGCAAAAAAAAAAAAAAAAAGATGTGAGAGATACTACATACAGGCACAGTGTAGTGGAGTTAGTTGTAAAGTGTGTACACTATGTCTGCGTTTGATGTCTTTCACTTTTTCGCAGGAGGTACACGTATCAATTTAGTTTTATTTCCTATATTTATCAAAACATAAATACAAGAGCTTTCAAATAAAAACCTTAATTTTTTTTTTAATGAATAAACAAAAAGTTACGTAAAAGTCGACTTCATTGCACCAGGGTTTTTATCCAATAAGGCTCAGTCTCTTTCCGCAGCGCCAAAAGCGTCGCAGACAGCACAAACTCCGTAGCTCCAGCGACCCCCAGGAGTCTCCAAAAAATTGCACTCGTGAACCGAAAGACGCGACCCTGAATCGAACGCACAACCTTCGGATCCCGAGTCAGACGGCTTGACCATTTCGCCACGGAGACTCCCGAACCTCATTTTCGATGAATATATTCTGAAAGAGTAATGAACAAATGTATCATTTTTCGATGTAGTCACCACTGCTTTCAATGCAAGTCCTCCGGCGCCGATAAAATTCTTGGATTCCAGTAGAAAAAAATATTATCATGGTCGCTGGTGTAAACACTCATGCATCACCTGATGTACCACTTTATCGGACCGAAAAATCTTTCTTCCCAATGACTCTTTGAGTTTTCCAAACAAGTGGAAATCATTTGGGTCTAGGTCTGGTGAGTAAGGCGGATGTGGAGGTCTTCGATGGTATTAACCTTTGCACGAGGAGTATGGGATCAGCATTGTCATGTTGCAAAAGGACACTTTTACTCATAAGTCCACGTTGTTTGGATATGAATACGGGTCGAAGATGATTCATGAGATGACATGTACACGTATCACTGGTTACAGTTTTCCCTCTTGGCATGTAGTGCTCTAAAATAACGCCTCGTTCAGCCCACAAGAGAGTCAGCATTGCATAGCGACAACTAAATGAGGAATAATAAATCTGGCAATCAAGAAAGATGTGTACAGATGAAATATGAACCGACCAATATTCATGCTTTATGGGCTATTGGCAAGATTGTGATAAACTAATATTTACATTGAGACCATACTCAGAAACATCGAAGGTATTCAGAGGATTAAAGTAATACGACGAAATATAAACATTATTTAGAGGATTAAAAGTAGACGACAAAATATAAGTATAAACATTCTGATACATGCGTAAGACAGAGTTTTAATAGTATTTTCTGAGAGTAGTCTGCAAGCTATTCTAGATACTATGATGAAGGAAAATGAGATAAATGGATTTTACTAACTTTAGCAAAACCTATTACTTAATTAAATGTCAGCAAAACTAATGTCTGGTAATTTTCATTAAAGCACACATTCCCATACGATTTATCTAATATAATCAATTTCGTGGACCAAAAAGAATTAAACTTCTGGTATTCTATAAGATCTAAACATCGAATAAAACTGGCTTATTTTCAGTACCATGTCTGGGAAACAGAAATATGCAGACTATATTAAAAGTCACGGTGGGTACATGAGGCAATGGAACTGGCAAGAGATCGGGAGACTCTTAGTAGCGCCGTGACGAGTGCGACGTTCTTAAAGGGACATTATCATGATGATGATGGTGGTGATGATGATGATGATGATGATGATGATGATGATGATGATGATGATGATGATGATGATGATGATGATGATGATGATGATATAATAAGGATGTACAAATCGAACAGGTCGATCGTATTCAATATCTTGGCACCACTGTGACAATGATGAAAGATGCCACGCAGAGGTAGAGAAAGTAATCGCTACATCTAAAGTTATATCTCAAGAAATCATATAAGAACAAAAAACATCGGGAAGAACACCAATACCACCCGATCAAACATTCGCTTACTGAAAAGTTGTACGTTGTGTGTTCTTGTCCCTGGATGCGAATGCTGGACAATTTGTAAACACAAATTGTGAAATCTATATTTAATTGGATGCTAAGAAGAATACTGAGAATATCTAATAAAGACAAGAAAATAACGGGAAAATAACTGAAATGTAAGGAACATATTAGCAGAATGAGTGGTATCGAGCTTAAAGTGAGAAAATATTGGAAAAGAAGACATAGAAAGATTTATATAGAAAATTACAATAGCTTGGCAGCATATAATTATATAAGCTACACCAGCCGCATTAAAATATCAAAAGAAAGAGAGGATTGGGAGCTACGATCGACAATGATTTATCTAGACCAGAAGCCCCAAGCAGAAGAAGACATCACCACATGCAGAAGACGACTGTATGCGTAGTTGTCATACAAGAACAATCTCAACTATTTATTTTATAAACGTTGCTTTCGATCAGAATAATAAGAGAACATCTGTTTTTTAAGCTATGGGTGTTTTGTCCCCAAATTGATTGATACCACTGAACTAATGTCTGCGTTGCTTGCCAAGAGTAGCCAAGAGTAACGCGAAAATTGCAGTAATTAGGCTTCTTGTTCCACACACGAATTCTAGGCTGACAGCCTGTTTAACCGTGGGGACATACTCGCTGACAACCCGTTTACTCATTGTGTCATCAATACGAACCAAAATGTGCTAGAGTTGTCTTTACAATAAGAATTAAAACATGCAGTTACGTGGAGCTATATATATATTGCACATAAGCATTATTATATCACAAACTATGATAATAACAACAAGACAAACACTGCATGTGTGTGTTACTTAGACACACAGCTTACACAGATCCATACAACTCTACATCTGTAACAAACTAGTAGAAAGTGTAGCTCAACACAAATCATTGAGCCTTATCCTCTATACAAACTAAATATTCTAATTTCCATGTTCAAACGTTCGTTAAGCAAACAGAAACAAAAACGTTTACTAACTTGCTAAAAAAGGTTTTAAACAAGCCATTAAAACACATGTAAAGTATTCGATAGTTCTAACATACAGACACATATAGGCTTTTAATTCACAATCTGGGATAGCTGATTCAATTACATCACCAAGCGAATTTTCTCAATCCAGAAACGGGCCGTAGGCTTAATCTATATCTATAAAAGAGACTGTATATCGTATGTTTGTTTGTGGATTTGGATGCGTTCAATAACGGTACATCCGATTGAGATGAAATTTTCTACACGTCTTCCTTTCATTCCTGTGCAACCGACTATAATAATTTCTGAATGTAAAATCTTCTACTTATTTAATAACATTTACTTTTCCATTTTCATTATATAATGTCTATATAGCAGGGGGACTTCACTCTAGAAAAGTTATTTCAAGGGGCATAACTTTTAATAACATTTCTAAATACTTTATAGTCATATTGTTGGACTTACCTGCACTATTGTTACACTCTTTGTCTATAGTTATTTTTAGGCATATGAGTTATATTAAATAATGATATAATCTTTAAGGTATTTTTACAGTTGGCATAAAAATAATGCATTATGCATAACATTTTAACCCATCTTTTTCTACAGTTTTCATTGAATGGTGTGTGGAAGGACATTCTTTTAAGTTACTGTGCGCCAAAAGCTGGGCGAAACCACGCCGGTCAGACAGATAGACAGACAGACAGTCGGGAACGGGAGAGCTTATATGACTACTTATATGAATTAAATTAGATGCTCCCCACCAGGGACTGGGTGAAGCCGGGCCGGGACAGACAGACAGACAGACATACAGACAGTCGGGAACGGGAGAGCTTATATGACTACGTATATGAATTAAATTAGATGCTCCCCACCAGGGACTGGGTGAAGCCGGGCCGGGACAGAGAGACAAACAGATAGTCGGGAACGGGAGAGCTTATATGACTACGTATATGAATTAAATTAGATGCTCCCCACCAGGGACTGGGTGAAGCCGGGCCCGGTCAGATAGACAGACAGACAGATAGTCGGGAACGGGAGAGCTTATATGACTACTTATATGAATTAAATGAGATGCTCCCCACCAGGGACTGGGTGAAGCCGGGCCGGGTCAGCCAGCCAGACAGACAAACAAGCAGACAGACTGACTGATAGATAGATAGATCCCCTCCAGGGCCTGGGCGAAGCCGGGCCGGGTCAGCTAGTTCATAATAAACATGAAAATGACAATTAAAAACCATTCTAAACGTTGTCAGTTATTTCATCCATCCAACATGTGTCATGCCGATAAGCGTGGGCGGTCATGTTCTGCCATCTCACTCGATCACCAGAGTCGTGGATCAGCTCCGTGTTCCTGTCTCGACTATGCCACGTGGCCAAACCATCCAGGTATTTACTTCTCGGTCTTCCCCTTGGTCTCTTCCCTTCGACCTTGCCAGTCGTCACAAAGTTCTCCAAATCATTTCTTCTCATAACATGCCCAAACAATTTTGACTGTCTACGTCTTATGACTCTAGTCAGTTTGCGATATTCATTTGTTTCTTGGAGGACTTGTTCATTGGTTTTTCTGTCTGTACATGACATTCTTTGCATTTTCCTCAGAAACCACATTTCCACAGCCATCAGCTGTTTTTCAGCTTGACTGCTCATTGTCCAAGTTTCACATCCATACAAAAGTACAGGCTCTATGTAGCACCTCAACACTCTGTTTCTCGTTTCAATTGACATCTTTTTATTTGTAAGAATGTTTTTCATCTTGCTAAAGGCTACTTTCGCCATGGCGATTCTTGATCTAATCTCTTCAAGGCATCTCCCATTAGATGTTATGACTGTTCCGAGATAATTGTACCGATTCACTTGAAGAATATTCCCATTTACTTGTATATTACTTGTATATATACTACAGACTACACGTCATCTTTAAAAAAAAATCATATTATGTTAAGCATCATTGCTTAACGGTATTTCCCCCATAGCATTTCTTCTTTTTTCTCTTTTTCTTCCGCTTTGTCTCCATCATCATCTTCATCTTCTTCTTTTCCTTATGGCATTGGTGATGATGTCTGTCTACAGCCTTCTGTCTCGTGTGTTTCAATCATTGCTGATATTGATGTTGCTCCATGTCATGATGTCAGACTGTCCAGCATCTTCTCTCTTGGTCTCCCTCTGCTTGTCTTACCCTCCAAAATTCCTGTTGTGACGACATACTCCAGCAGTCCTCTTCTCATGAGATTCCCAACGAATGTGGGATGTCTTCTTCCGATGCAAGTAGTCATGTCTCTGTGTGAGTTAACTTCTTTCAAGACATCTTCATTGTTCTTTTTATCCGTTCACGGTGTTCTCATCATCTTATATATAAATTGCGATCTCCGTCTGTCTGTCTGTCTGTCTGTCTGTCTGTCTGTATGTATGTCCGTATGTCCTTTGTGCGCTCGCGAACGGCCCATCCGATTGAGATAAAATTTTCTACACGTCTTCTTTTCTTTCCAGTGCAGCCCACTGTCATATTTTTTTAGTGTGAAATCGGCTGCTTACCCAATATTATTTCATTTTTCACTTTTCATTATAATTTAATATATCTCAGGGGACTTAACTCTGTAAAAGTTATTTCAAGGGGCATAACTTTTCTGTATAACTTATAACTTACTCACACCAAGAGAACAACTTAAACAGCTTTCATATGCGGTGTCTGCGAAGAATTCTTGGTATTAAGTGGCAAGACAAAATCACAAATACTGAAGTATTGGAAAGATCAGGTTGTGTGACAGTTTATTCCATGCTCAGTCTTCGTAGACTTAGATGGATAGGACATCTTAGGAGGATGGATGATGGTAGAATACCAAAGGATATCTTTTTTGGTGAATTACAGATGGGTAAGAGATCTCAGGGTCGGCCTCTACTACGATACAAAGATGTGTGTAAGCGGGACATGATTGATACAGGCATTGATAATGCACATTGGGAGCAAGTCGCCGCTGAACGTGTTGCATGGAGGGCAAATATCAGAAATGGAATAAAGTCAAAGGAGAAAATTATTGCAGAAAAGTCACACACCAAGCGTTTGAGACGTAAGATGGTGCATGATGGTGGAAATGACCACGTGTTCACATGCACCCACTGTGAACGGACATTTACAGCGCAAATTGGCCTTATCAGTCACACTCGCTACCGCCATAGTTAAAAGTTATTATGCCTTTTTAAAGCACAAACTATCGTCTGTCAAGACGGCAAGGTGCCAATGAATAACTTATAGTCATATTGTGGCATCGTTTTCAAAGATTTATAAACTCTTTGTCCATAGTTATGTACCGGCATATGAGTTATAATAATTAATGATACAATCTGTAGGGCATTTTCAAAGTTTTCATAAAAATAATGCACAATGCATAACATTGTAACTCATCTTTTTATGCTTAAGAAGTTACTGTAGTCATGCAGGTGATTAGAAAGAGTTTTCATTAAAAATAATGGATGGTGTGTGGAAGGACATTCTTATAAGTTACTTTTTTTGTTGTATGGAATTTAATGAGACGCTACCCTCCAGGAGCTGGGCAAAGCCACGCCGGGTCAGATAGATAGACAGACCCACCTTTTCGCTGCAGTTGTCTACAGGCATATGCGTTAAAATCCTCCTCCTCCTCTCCCCTCCTCCTCCTACCCTCTTCCTCTTCCTCTCCCCTCCTCCCTCTCCCTCCTCCTCCTCCCTCTTTCTCCTCCTCCTCCTTCCTCCCTCCTCCTCCCTCTTCCTCCTACCTCCTCGCCCTCCTCCCTCCTCCTAATCACTCCCCTTCCTTCCTCCTCCCTTCTCCTCCTCTCTCCTCCCAATCCCTCCTCCTCCCTCCTTCTAATTCTACGTCCTCCCCCTTATCCCTCCTCCCCCTTCTCCTCCCTCCCCCTCCTACCTCCTCCCCATCCTCCTCCCTCTCCTCCTCCCTTCTCCTCCTCCCTCCTCATCCTCTCTCCTCTTCCCTCCTCCTACCTCTACCTCCTCCCTCCTCCTCCCTCCACATCCCTCCTCCTCCTCCCTCTTCCTCCTCCTCCTACCTCCTCCCTCTTCCTCCTCCCTCCTCCTCCTTCTCCGTCCTCCTTCTCCCTCTTCCTCCTCCCTCCTCCTAATCACTCCTCTTCCTTCCTCCTCCATTCTCCTCCTCTCTCCTCCTACTCCCTCCTCCTCCCTCCTCCTCCTCCTACGTCCTCCCCCTCATCCCTCCTCCTCCTACCTCCTCCTCTCTCCACCTCCCTCCTCCTCCTCCTCCCTCTTCCTCCTCCTCCCTCCTCATCCTTCCCCTCCTTCTCCTCCCTCATCCTTCTCCCTCTTCCTCCTCCCTCCTCCTCCCTCCGCCTCCTCCCTCCACCTCCTCCCTCCGCCTCCTCCCTCCTCCTCCTCTCTCCTCCTCCTCCCTCCTCCTCCATCTCCCTCCTCCTCCTCCCCCTGCGTTCTTCTCCTCCCTCCTTCTCCTTCCTCCTCCCTCCTCCTCCCCCTCCCTCTTCCTCCTCCTACCCTCCTCCTCCTCCTCCTCGCTCCTCCTGCCTCCTCCTTCCTCCTCCCTCCTCCTCCCTTCTCCTACCTCCTCTCTCCTCCTCCTAATCCCTCCTCCTCCCTCCTATTCCTCCCTACTCCTCCTCCTCCTTCCTCCTCCCTCCTCCTCCTCTCTCCGCCTATCTCTTCCTCCCTCCTAACTCCTCCTTCCTCCACCTCCCTCTTCCTCCTCCCAGCTCCTACTCCTCCTTTTCCTTCTTCTGCTGATGCTGCTGCCGCTGCTCCATTTACCCAAGTTAATTGTTGGGGAAGATGTAAAGACCTTTCAAGTGCTCTTTCTAATGCTTTTTGTAAGTTGGTCTTCGTTTATCTAAGGTTGTTCTAACTGCAACCAATAAATGATTAGACAGACAGGCAGGCAGACAGACAGACAGACAGACAGAGAGGGAGGGACGGACAGACAGACAGACAGACAGACAGACAAACAGACAGACAGACAGACAGACAGACAGACAGACAGACAGACAGACAGACAGACAGAGTCGGGAACGGGAACTTATATGACTACTTATATGAATTAAATGAGATGCTCGCCATCAGGGGCTGGGCGAAGCCGGGCCGGATCAGACAGACAGACAGACAGACATATAGACAGACAGACAGACAGATAGATAGTCGGGAACGGGAACGGGAGCTTATATGACTACTTATATGAATTAAATGAGATGCTCCACACCAGGAGTTGGGCGATGCCGGGCCGGGTCAGACAGACAGACAGAAAGACAGACAGACAGACAGACAGACAGACAGACAGACAGACAGACAGTCGGTAACGGGAACGGGAGCTTATATGACTACTTATATGAATTAAATGAGATGCTCCACACCAGGAGTTGGGCGATGCCGGGCCGGGTCAGACAGACAGACAGAAAGACAGACAGACAGACAGACAGACAGACAGACAGACAGACAGACAGACAGACAGACAGACAGTCGGTAACGGGAACGAGAACTTATATGACTACTTATATGAAGTAAATGAGATGCTCCCCACCAGGGACTGGGCGAAGCCGGGCCGGGTCAGCTAGTTCCTTTATAAAACCACATATCCACAACATTCAACAAACTTCCTCAGTTGTCTGCTTATTGTCCATTATTCAATAGCCGTATTACAGTTACCACAATAATAAATAGTATTAGTCAGGAAGCAATGTTTTTTGCATGACGGGTCATGTGTTTACAACGCATATGTTGTTCCTACTGCTGAAGATTAATATGATGCGTTCTGTATGAATTACATATTTTACGAAATAATAATCATCACCAAGTGCCATGCCGACTGACGTAGGCGTTCATGACTCTCCGCAGATCTCGGTCTTTGGTTTTCTGGACTGTCGTAGGCGTTCATGACTCTCCGCAGATCTCGGTCTTTGGTTTTCAGGACTGTCGTAGGCGTTCATGACTCTCCGCAGATCTCGGTCTTTGGTTTTCAGGATCAACTCTGCCTTTGATATTCTTCCATGCCACCGTCGCAATCCATCCAGCATAATTTCTCGTGGTTTGCCTCTGCCTCTCTTCCCTCGATCTTTCCAGTTGTCAAGATGTTCTCCAACGCCTCTCTTTTCATCACATGACCAAAAAAGATGTTTGTCTCTTTCTTATTGTTGTATATAATGTTACAGTTTCATTAGCCTATGCCAGGCATTCGTTATTAGTTACTTTGGCAGTCCAAGAATTTCGCAATATTCGTCTAAGGAACTACATCTCTGTTGCTTCCAATCTCTTCCTAATTTGTTCATTTACATTCCAAGATTCACAGCCATACAGCAAAACAGATTCTATCTAGCACTTCAGCACCCTCTTTCTTACATTCAATGATAGTGACTTATTGCATAAGATACTCTTCATTTTCTTAAATGCAGCCTTTGCTTGCCCTATTCTGCTCTTAATCTCTGCTGTGCATCTTCCATCGGATGTTATAAATGTCCCTAGATATTTAAAACTATCCACTTGTTGAATAATTTTCCCTTCTATCTCTATTTCACATTTAGGTGCCACCTGTTTCTTTGATATCACCATTGTTACTATTTTCTTGATATTCAAGGAAAGTCCTTTCTTTGCACTCTCTGTTACTACAATGTCCAACAATTGTTGTAGATCTGTTACATTGTTCGCTATCAATGTTGTGTCATCTTCATAGCGTATATTATTTATATTATAACCTCCGAATATTATTCCTGGCTTTTCTTTGATTGCTCTCATTATTACTTCGCTATAGAGGGAGAAGAGATTCGGTGACAAAACACATCCCTCTCTTACTCCCACCTTCATGCGTTCATAATTTCCTTCTTTATTTCCCATTTTCATTGCTGATATTTGGTTCCAGTAAATTTTTTTTATTATTCTGAGATCTTTCCCTTCAATGATAATATCTTCCAACATTTTAATCAACTCATCAGGTTTTACTTTATTAAATGCCTTTGTATGATCTATGAAGCACAAATATATGTCTTTCTTTGTATCTACTGATCTTTCTAATAGTGTTCGTAATGTATATATTGCATTGTTCGTACCTTTTCCTTCCACAAATCCATACTATTCTTCACCAATGTCCAATTTTATGTTCTTCCTTGTTCTTCTCATTATAATTCTGAGTAGAAGCTTAGTGACATGATTTATGAGGTTAATGGTACGAAAATCTCCGCATTCATTTGCTCCTGGTAAATACAGATTTCAACATATCGCTTGGTATATGCCACATATCAGTCACTGACACATAGCAGACTGAGAAAGGCTGAAGGGAGCTTCCCTAAAACATGCACCGAAATGTACAATTATAGAGTGCACAGGGAAACTAGGGAAGCGTCACAAAAAAAAAGGTCACTGAGGGTAAGACTTGGGCTGCCGTCCTGTTCGGACGCAGCATGTCTTTTGAGCAATGGCTAACAGTTAGTTAGGCCGCTCTTTGTGTGCAGCTAGCTGTGTGAATGTCAGATGTCACGTATATTATATTCCCTGTCGAACTGTTGTGTATCCGAAAGCACGGATGGATTAAAAGTAACTGTCAAGAAGAAAGTCTTCGTGAAATTATATTCCAGTACCTGTGTTGGTCTTCTATAAAACAAGGTATCAAGTATTATTCATATTATGTTAAACCCTAGATACATCAATGAGCCCATGACACAGCACTTCATGGCAAATGGGGTCTTGTACCGGTAGTAATATGAACTGAACTCGAGATTTATTATCAGTTTATGACATTGTAAAGTAATCTAACGAATCGAGCCATATACTTGAGAAGGCCAAGGTCACATGCAGATTTTTATCATGACGCCATCATATATAATTTACTATATGTGGAATAATCTCAAACCAAGTAACCAAATTTTTGGAGCAGTGGTGATGACATCATCATTTTGGTCATACACAAAACATCCGGAAAGTATCTTACGATTTTAGTTCAAAGAACTGTTCAACTAATATTTAATCGCAGTTTGTTTGATGGATCAAGTAAGAAAAAATTAACAAATGTCATATGTATCATTCAATCAAATCCAAGTACAATTCGTCTTCATAGATACAGGAACATATAGTCAACGTGAAATAATTCGACATATATACTGTGGTAGTCATAATTGTGTTAAGAGGAAGGAGAGCGTACATGGACTATGCTGTTACTCATTTCAAATTGAGTTTAAATGTTGTTCGACAGTATGCGAAAGTCTCGACTGTGATCAACCGTATTACTAGTTCATCATTTGTGTCCGTATTGATTGTCCTCATTTACTTCGGATGCTGACCTGGTCTTAACAGGCACTCTGAAAAGAGGCAACTACCGATCACCTGATCATAACTTGTTAAAAGATGCATGCTAATAACATGGCATTGAACTGTTTGTTCACAAGACAGATTCCGTATGCTCCAGTTCACATTTTTACCTCAAATACTTGACCTTGTATACGTCAAGAAAGAAGATAAACAGTCAGTGAACAGAGGAATTATATACATATATACGCGGTTTTACAAGAACATTCGCAAGAAATGTCTTGAATTACAACGACACAAGATTATCATTGGTAAACAGTCGAAATACACTGAACGTTGAAAGTTTCAATAATCAAAATTGAATTCCTGGAAACGATGGTTTGGATGAAGTCAAATTGATACGTGAACATTGAGAAGTAAACACTTGGAAGAAAGCAAGTGAATCTTATTTTAAAATTATGAACAAAAAAATTCTCAGAACATATTGGTTATTCTGGAATTTAAGAAATCTTATGAAATAATTCGAATGCAATGGGAGATTGAACACGCACGAACGAATGCAATTACAAGAGCTCAAGATCTTCTCAGACAGACATTGACAATATACAAAACAATATCAGACTGACAACAGACTTACTGGGTGAACAAAAAAAACAAGATCCAACATTACAAACATGTTTTAAAAACGTACAGAAAAGTACAGTATTACAATGATTTTCAAGAAACCAAATGATAATTATATTTACCTACGTCAATGAAGATAATATGAAACAGTTTACATTCAATTATGAAGCTGAAATCATAACCAGATGTTACTGGTTAGTCAAAATCAAGATACGCAATTATTCGTTATCAAATTACGAACTTATTTGGCTACATTATCAAATTTGAGAAATATCAGTGCATGTTTCAACTTTAAGGATATCTGCTCACATTTTACTGCTTGGGAGGAATGGTTCAAAGACAACCCCGAATCAACAAATCCGCATCTACATCTATTATGTCGTTTTAAAGAGAAATAATTGCACGTCAAGTTAAAGTGCAAACGACGCGCACCATCCTAACTCAGCGGAAGCCGAAATTGCAGCTCGTGTAAAGATCAGTTACAGACTGCAAGTATTTAATATTTGTCGATATTAAGTGGATGTCATTCGCCACACACAACTTAAGAGATTAAACCTGTACTGTTCCACATATCTAAATGACAATGGAACACATTATCATTTTCGATGTCCGCTATCAGGAGACATACTACACTTACTAGTACCAAATTTGTACCCAGGACGGAACTAGATATGTCTTGGAATTAGACATAGTTGACACAGATTCCTTACAACAGCACTGCACAACGCTTGAACAGTAATATACCACACAATCAAGATACACTTAGCGAGAAGAATGATACCTCCATAATATTACTATTATTGGCTGCCGACACTCTGACAAATTTACACTATCGACACAAGGAACGTTCATTATTCTTCTGGGGACATTTATTTATATCGGATGTTACTATGAAGGTACATTATACATTATCGGGAGTACCTACACTTCCCTCCACCAAGAGTCTGAAGGAAATATAGGTGGGTGGGACATTCAGTGGAACTCTATACACGATATATTACGTCGGGACTTATTGCATTTAGTCCTACACTACCACTCTGATACCAGGTCATTAAGACAACGCTACATATAGATACACAGACAACAGGACACTTACCTCCACACGGCATTTATACGACTTCACGAAATTTCTACACGGAATGTCGAACATTGCAACATCGTTATTCACATACCGGACACTTCATCACACTTCAGAACTGTGAATGCAACGAACATATATGGATGCACCTCATCGTCATGACACCTCTGCACACGGCACCGTAACAGGATACTAGAACACTAACTTCTTACGTCAGCATACGAGCTACACTGTAGCTATTACACATCCATACACGGATTGATTAACACTGATTATATTGGCGTGATACCAGTTGTTCACGCGGGACCATACACGTGATTCATTCAAAGATTCTTTGGTGGACACCGGCCACTTCAGGACCACCAACATCAGACACTTGTCATTTAGCATTTACAATCTATTAAATCTATTACAAGCTACTATAACTCAAACGTCGTCGTTACACTACAGCCAACTACGTGTTATGGGTTGGTTACGGACTTCCTTAAGTCCAGGGTGAAAGTACAAGTTAATTGTGCTATCGTTCAAGCCAGGAGCAACAGTCTGTTGGGGACACAGCTTCTCTGTTATAAATCAACAAACATACCAATGCTCGATGACCGATCAATTTCTTATTGAACTGATCGACACAATCCTATGTCAAACCTCATTATATCTACGTTCACGAGAACCAGAATCAGGCCAGTAAATTATTCAATCATGAAAGTTACTTCAATAATTTTATACAGTGGAATATTCGTTTTGGAGAATAAGCGATACATACAGGAATAACGATACATTTATCACTAATAGATTATAAACATACACGAATCTGGTTTAAAAAAACTGTATTATAAAAATGTGAAGGACATTTAAAGACGTCTAATACACCTGATGAAAGTTAAGGGATAATTTAATTTAATTTACATCGTCATAAATAAAAGAATTTCATGTTAGTTCTCACGTGAATCCAGCACGTGATTAAGGTTGTTCATGACTTCAATGATAGGAAACTAAGTGAATGGTGTTTATTTGTTGTATTCGTTGGTGATGGTCATTTGATCTGTTGTATTTGTGCTAAATGTTAGTATAAAGATCCTTACATATTGTTTTTAGACTATGCATGTGGTCTTACAAATTAGTTTTGATTTACTGCTTGATCATACGCAAAGGTTTGTCAATTGTTGTTATAATAAAGGTACAGAGGAAAACACACGTGATGTGAGGGTGCAGTGAGGTGTACTGGGGTAGAAGCAACTCCCCTGAGCGGATGTAACAGTACACTAGTATTGTACCAAGATAGGTGAAGGCAGTCAATATCATACCGACATATCATCATGGTACTAGAAGATGAGTTATGGATACTAACTTATATGGTTATGTCAGCAATTTTACAGGCACCAATGGGTAGATTAAAGCATGATGAGTTAGCTTCTCTACATACAGGTATGAGCATTGGGCAATGATACCACATTACAACGGTTGATTGAAGAAGAAGATTTATCATGTTGGAGTATGAAGAGTATTAGTTTATTAGAATATTTACGGAAATAGGATTGGTTAGGTGCTATTATGACATTGCTAGTTGAATGAATTATATTGTTGTATTATTGGTACGGCACTTAATAATATTAGAAATATCCCTTAAATTAGAATGTGATCAGCGACAGCCTCTACCTCACCTACAACCATTAAATGAGAATGCAAGATATATACATGAACCAGCGACAACGAGGATCGGCAACTGATACAGACGGCATGATACCGATTGATACTCTCGTCCACAACTCCGGGTTTTGACCTAGAGTGAGGACATTAGGGACTAATGGTATCATTAGTTGGTCCGGCCCTCCCATAGGCCGGCCACATGACGCTCACCGTGGGTGTGAGCAGGAGGGCATGCCCATCAATAATTTTATTTTTTTTTTGAGGGTTATTAACGGGAACCATAATGTCATGTTCAGCAATTGATACTTAGGTTGTCAGTGATGCTATTTGTCATGGGTAATGAATGTATATGAATTAAATGATAATATCATTTAATTTGTAGGGCGGGGGGCATAATGCCACATATCAGTCACTGACACATAGCAGACTGAGAAAGGCTGAAGGGAGCTTCCCTAAAACATGCACCGAAATGTACAATTATAGAGTGCAAAGGGAAACTAGGGAAGCGTCACGAAAAAGGTCACTGGGGGTTAGACTTGGGCTGCCGTCCTGTTCGGACGCAGCATGTCTTTTGAGCAATGGCTAACAGTTAGTTAGGCCGCTCTTTGTGTGCAG
>JACEFZ010010558.1:85000-100000 GCA_014155875.1 Cepaea nemoralis | reverse complement strand
GTACCCTCATCATGACCACTGACAAGTTTCTCCTTCTCTTGCCCACTGTCCTGCATCCATGTACCCTCATCATGTGCCACTGACACGTTTCTCCTTCTCTTGCCCACTGTCCTGCATCCATGTACCCTCATCATGACCACTGACAAGTTTCTCCTTCTCTTGCTAACTGTCCTGCATCCATGTACCCTCATGCGTGAGGTGACTGCAATGGCCTGTGTTAATCTTCGTGATGGAACGCTGTCTCTTCTTCCAAGAACCTTACTACCTATCATTGTTCTGTTTAGCCATCGTAACGCTTATTATAAACACAGTATTTCAGTTTCTGAGACATGATGCTTTTTGTTTTGTAAGTGAATTTTATTCAATATTCTAGAATACCAGTATGTTCTTCCTCTTGGTATCGTCATTATCATCCAGTGCCTTGTCGGCTGATGTGGGGGAATTATACTTCTCCAAAAATTGCGATCTCCGCTGGGATGGATCAATTCGT
The DNA here is from genome assembly GCA_014155875.1 of Cepaea nemoralis. Lineage (NCBI taxonomy): Eukaryota > Metazoa > Mollusca > Gastropoda > Stylommatophora > Helicidae > Cepaea > Cepaea nemoralis. Next base: position 99,510 of record JACEFZ010010558.1, on the reverse strand, counting down.
GTGTTGACTCCCTTCCGTGCCATGGCAAAAGACTGTCAAGAATTTTCTTACCCTGTCTTTCTTAACCTCTCATTCCACAAATGTTTCCGGTTGTCACAACATGTTTTAGTATTGGTATTCTCATGATGTAGCCAAAATGATGACTGCTTCTTTCTGGTGTTTGTGATAAGTTGTCTTTGCGACTTAGCTTCCTTCAAAATGGCCAGAATGCTAAGTTTGGTTGTCCAGTAAACTTTCATCACCCTTCTATAAAACCACACGTCCAAGGCTTCTATGGATATGTTTTTGCCTGTTTTCGCCTTCGTAGTATACGATGTTCTAAGAACTAAATAGAACTTGTCTATAGCATTTACTTACATTCGTTCCAATTTTCCTCTTTATTGATTGCAAAATAGCCCGTTACTCACATTCGTATGTTACCACAAGAAAGATCATTTATTATAACACATTTTACTTTAACTTGTTTTCTAGTGTTGTGTCACATGTTCTTGTTACTGTTTCAAGTCTTTGTAATGTCATGGTCAGCACTGTGGACAGTGTTCAGAATTATGTGACATTTATCAGGTCAAGAGAGGTAATGAGAAAGGGAACTGGTCGTGTTATGTCATTATGCTGCTGTAATGTACTATGTTGGTGTTCTTACCCATATATGCATATTAAGCTATTTCTCTTAAACACAAGGCAAAAGTAAAAGGGGGAGATGTAAAGCAAAACAATAATTTCCAGTAGTGAATTTGAATACGAAGACACAAACAATAGATTGTACGATGTATTGACTGGCATATTTCGCTGCATCTCGTCAGGTACATCCTGTAGAAATCACACAACATGAACTAAATTTATTAATAAATCATTCAAGCTGAAATATACATATATTTACACAGTAATTTCATTTGTCTACCAAGGTAATTTTTAACCGACTACGATGTCTCTTTGTTTGCACAAGACTGGCTTTTGTCGATTAATGGTGATTGCTTCAGCGACATTTAACAAGCGACCAATCTGTGTATTAGACAACACGCGAAAGGAATTGTCCCTATAAATGACTTGACCGGTTTCCAAAATGTGCCGCCCATGTCGATGACGTTGGAGATTTGTGATATGTCGGCTTGGTCAGGTTCCCAGGATCTTTGTTTATTATTCTGTCAATCAAATTGGGTATGTGTTCCACTATCCGATTGTTTAACTGTCTCTCTGTTCTGCCGATGTAGGTAGTCTGACATTTGCATGTAAATTGATAAATACAGTTGGATTTGGCATGCAGAGGGACATGTTCTTTTAGTTTTGGGGTGGACATAGATGTGGTTCTGTACCTAATAACTGAAGTTGCAGCACATAATGTTCCGCCGACTTCTGTAATGAGCCGGTCCTGTAGACGTTGCATTACGTCATCCCCTCGAAAGGTTAGCTGGATAAATACCTTGAGTTTAGGGACTGGTGTTTCGTCGGGTTTTGGTTTCGGCTGTTGGCAGTGGCGCTTTATAAACCCAGTGGAGTACGTATTCAGGTGTAAGACATTCTTCGGAGTTTCATATTCCGCTGTCTGTGTTTTCTGGGTGAATAACTTACTGGCTCAGTCAAACAGGATCCGTACTAAGCCATGTTTATACTGGATGGGTGCGAAGCTTTATTGGTTAGTCCACGTTTCAGTGCGGTACACTGATCTTTAAATTGTGCCATCTGCTCTACGTCTCATTAGAATATCTAGAACTTAGAGATCTAAAGCATAATTAAAAGAGAATTAGAGGCGGCGATGATTAATATGTAGAGGAGATGGGTGGAGCTGTAGGAGATAGCAAGGGATAGGTTTGGGTGTGTGTGTGTGTGGGGGGGGGGCGGGTATCTTGGTTGAGGCTGCAGTGGTAACAAGAGATAGGGTAAGGGAGGGTGTGTGTGGATGGGGGGGTGTCTTGGTTGAGGCCGCAGTGATAGCAAGAGACAGGGTAGGGGAGGGTTCATGTATGTGGGGGAGGGGTGTCTTAGTTCAGGCTGCGAAAGATAACAAGGGATAGGATAGGGGAGGTGTGTGTGTGTGTGTGTGTGTGTGTGTGTGTGTGTGTGTGTGTGTGTGTGTGTGTGTGTGTGTGGGAGCGGTGGATGTCTTGTAGAGGCTGCAGAGATAGGAAGGGATAGGGTAGAGGAGTGTGTGTGTATATGGGGCGCGAGTTTCCTTTTTTGAGGTTGTAGGAGATAGCAATTGATAGGGTAGGGAGGGTGTGTGTGTGTGTGTGTGTGTGTGTGTGTGTGTGTGTGTGTGTGTGTGTGTGTGTGGAGGGGTAGCGGGTGTCTTAATTGAGGCTGCAGAGATAGCAATAGATAGGGTAGGTGAGGGTGTGTGTATGTGGTGCGGGGGGGGGGGTGATTTGGTTGAGGCTGTAGGAGATAACAAAGGATAGGATATGATAGGGGTGTTTGTGTGTGTGTTGAGTTGAAAGGGGGAGGGGTGTCTTTGTTGAGAGCCCAAGGTTCAAATGGGAGATACATGGCAGAATAAGAATAATTCGCGTCTTATTTTTATTCTAATGTACGTTCGGAGCTTCAATGCTTTTTTTTTCATTTATGCTATCCATCCAAATCTTCATCCATCTTATTCCTACACATTTTGTTTCCCATCTATCACTACGTTATTCTGTATAATTGTGTATTCATTTTCTGTAATTTCACAATACTTTTCTCTCCAGCTTTCTCTCGCTTGGGCAATTTGTCACACCACTCGCTGAGAACTCATCCCTTGTTCTTTATTTTGTTTACTTTTGTCAGCCTCTCCCATCAGAAATTGTGTCTCTTTAGTCACCATTAACTCAAATGTCTATGTCATCATCATCATTAGCATCATCATCATCATCATCATCATCATCATCATCATATTCCACTTCTGCGGTCAAACGTCGTGGGGAGGAATAATTTGCGCTTCAGCACCCGATGGGCGGCATTGGATAGTGTCATTCCGTGTGATTGTACAATGTCTTTGATGTCGTCAGTCCATTTTCTTTTTGGACGTCCTCTTGGTCTCGTCGCAGATGATCTTTGATGTAAGGCCAGTGATGGTAGTTGATGGGTTGATGGTGTTGCATTCTAACGTTATGGCAAAACCACTTGATCTTCTGTCTTTCAGTAATTGTGTCATAAGATGTTGATCCCACTGTCTGTCTGATAACAGTATTTCTTACTCGGTCTCGGATTGTTAAGTTTTCAGCTCTCCTCAGGCATCTCATCTCGCTGGTGTTGATTTTGCGAAAGTGTGACAGGACCTGCAAAATTTAGTAGATGCGGTTCTTGCACACAGTGAACAACTAGGCTTAGAATTGAATTGTAAGAAGACACAGATTACGGTAGACTCTAGGAAGGAAGAAATACCACAATGTAATATACAAGTAAATAGACATATTCTTAAACAAGTGAATCGGTACAGCTATCTCGTAACAGTCATAACATCTGATGGGAGATGCCTTGAAGAGGTTAAAACAAGAAATGCCTTGCCGAAGGTAGCCTCTTGCAAGATTAAAAACATACTGACCAATAAAGAGATATCGATTGAAACTAGAAAAAAAGTGTTGAAGTGCTACATAGAACCTGTGCTTTTATATGGATGTGAAGCGTGGACAATGAGCAAGCAGGCTGAAAAACATCTGATGGCTGTGGAAATGTGGTTTCTGAGGAAAATGCAAAGAATACCATGGACAGATAGAAAAACCAATGAACAAGTCCTTCAAGAAACAAGTGAAGATCGTAAACTGATTAGAGACATTAGACGTAGACAGTCAACATATTTTGGGCATGTTGTGAGAAGAAATGAAATTGAGAACTTGGTGAGAACTGGCAAGATTTAAGAGAGGAGACCAAAGGGAAGACCGAGAAGTAAATATCTGGATGGCTTGGCCACGTGGCATGGTCGAGATAGAAACACGGTGTTGATCTACGACTCTGGTAATCGAGTGAGATGGCAAAACATGACCGCCCACGTTTACCGGCATGGCACATGATTGATGGATGGATGAACTTGGAAAAAGTCCAAGTTTGAGATTGGTAACATAGGGTTCGTGTGAATATGCTGTTTCTTATCTGTCATTTTGCGCACATGGGTATATTTGGATATTTCAGTAAAGGTGATAGTCGGTATGTAAGTGCACTAGCTTTTTGACATCTGATGTCAATTTCTCTGTCCAATCTGCCATCTTCTGTGATCATACTTCCAAGATATTTGAATTCTTTAACTTGTTTCAGAGTTGTGCTTTTTATCTGTATACTAGACGACCAACCCCGGCTTCGCCCAGTCCTTGGCAGGGAGCGCCTAATTTAATTCATATTCGGCCCCTGCTCCCGTTCCCGTTCCCCCAAAAAAACGACCCGGCCATACTTCGCCCAGCACCTTGCGGGGAGCGTCTCATTTAATTCATATTCGGCCCCTGCGCCCGTTCCCGTTCCCAAGAAAGACGACCCGGCCCGGCTTCGTCCAGGCCCTGGGGAGGGGGGGCGTCTTATTTAATTCATATTCGGCCCCTGCTCCCGTTCCCGTTCCTAAAAAAGACCACCCGGCCCGGCTTCGCCCAGCTCCTGGCGGGGAGCATCTCATTTAATTCATATTCGGCCCCTACTCCCGTTCCCGTTCCTATATATTAAACATTGATTTTAAACTAACTAACTATTTCAGTTGCATCCTCGCGAGTGAGAACAACAACTGTTCCTAACTAATTTCTGGTTTAATCAGAGAGTGATTTCCCTTGCAGCAAGATGGCGGAACATTTATTCGTCTGTTTCTAAAGCTCGTGCCATTTTCTTTCGTGCTGGAGGAAAATTGTTGATTTTAAACTAAATAACTATGACAGTTGGCTGCGCGGGAATGAGAAGAACATCTGTAAAAAATTTCATCTCAATCGGATGGACCGTTCAGGAACGCACAAAGGGCACACAGAAAAGACACAAACAAAGACACATTCTCTTTTATATATATATAGATTTAATGGGTCAGGCGATCTGCTAACTTGCATTACTTCGGTTTTGGCTGTGTTTATACTCATATTGTATCTCCTGCATGTTGAACTCCGATTATTAATATGATTTTGCAGTCTGCCCTCGACGCTGTAAAACAGGCACTGATCGTCTCCGAATAGAAGCTCATTTATTTTCTGAGAATCAGTTGTTTCATCTAGAGTAAAGTGTTCTACATTTTCTGAATCTGTTCTGTCAAATCTTGCTTCTTTGGATATTCTGTCCACGTAGATATTAAATAGCAGAGGAGAGAGCGCATATCCCTGTCCCACTCCTGTATTGACTGTGAACATATCTGATATACCTTCTTGTGTTCTTACTGCACTTCGTCTCGAGTTGTGCATGGCTATGATGTTTTCTAGCAATTGTCCTTGTATCCCATAGTCTTCAAGGATGGTCCATAATATGTATCTGTCTACTCTATCGAAAGCCTTTTCCTGATCTTCAAACACAATATTCTGTGGTCACTATATTCGATAGTTTCTTTTTTCCACATAAATGTCTAAGTGTAAATCAGTGCATCAGTGAAACGTTTTACCTTTCCGAAAACCGAATTTTACTTTGCTTAACTGTTGTTCACCTATGGGTCTAGCTCTTTGTTCCAATAGTTTTGCGTATATTTTCCCTATATGGCTCAGGAGTGATATACCTCTGTATGTTTCATACTTTGTCATATTGCCTTTTTTTTCCATATTGTTATTATTATTGCCTGTTGCCAATCATCTGGGACTTTTCTTTCTTCACATGCTTTATTTCTATGTAACTACTTAATTTTTTTTTTTTTAATGTTGCATAGCCCTTGCAGGACGTTGCAGTCAACATCAGCATTTTTTCAGCTGCTGTTGATGTACTAGGCAAGATTACGCTCAGTAGTTTGCCATTGATTTCTGAGCGACCGGCTCACATACCCTCGTAAGTTACCAGCGCGGCTCGAACCGATGCCGGTACGGGCGCATCTGCATTCTCACGAGAATATATGGAGTTACGGCGAAACCGTGAAACCCTTCGCCAGGGAGCTTGACTTTAATTAATTTTTTTTGATTAAACAACTGCTTCCATTTCCTTCCGAAATTATGTCTCTCTAGTCATCTTTACGTTATTTTTATATAAGACCAATGTTTATGTAACTACTATACGCTTTTCATTAAACAACTATTTCCATTTCCTTTCTATTCTTGTCACCGTACTCTTAATCCTTTCTGTCCCTTTCGCCATCATGTTAGTCCCCGTATTACTAGTAATACTATTCTGGGAGTCGTTTTTGTTTAATCCACTATCTTTTAGTTCCCACACCTCTTGTCCTTCATCCCTATATCCAATTTATTTGTCTATTTCATCGTTTTCGACAGTTTAGACAATTTAAAGGTTGAGTGGGGGAGGACCCACTTCATGACTGGCCCAGTATGGCGGATAGGCTTTTGAGCTATTAAGGCCTTTGTGGTGTTTTTGCTTCTGGCTACGGTTTGCTTACCCATCATTTTCCTAATTTTGGACCGGTAGTACATGGTTGCCAGTCTCCCTGGCCTAGAAGTTAACGTCTTTCTCCGTAATTCTGTATATTCTCGTGAGTAACGTAACCTGCGCGAGAATCGGTAGCGGTTCTCGCTGCGTTGGTAACTTACGGGGTATTTGAGCCGGTCGCTCAGAAAGCAATGGCAAACTACTGAGCGTAATCTTGCCTAGTACATCAAACAGCAGCTGAAAATGCTGATATTGACTGCAACGTCCTGCAAAGGATATGCAAAAAAAAAAGTACATGGTTACGTTGCCCAGCTACTGAGCTAAGTGCGTGAAGCGACATTGAGGACTCTCCTTGAATATCAAGAAAACAGTAACAATGGTTTTATCAAAGAAAATGGGGACACCAAAATGTGACATTGAAATAGAAGGGGGAAATCTCAACCAAGTGGATAATTTTAAATACCTAGAGGCATATATAACATCAGATGGAAGATGTACAACAGAGATTAAGAGCAGAATAGGGCAAGCGAAAGCCGCATTTCAGAAAATTAAGAGTATCTTATGCAATAAGACATTATCACTGAATGTAAGGAAGAGAGTGCTACAATGCTATATAGAACAAGTTTTACTGTATGGCAGTGAATCTTGGATTGTAAATGAACAAATTAAAAAGAAATTAGAAGCAACAGAGATGTGGTTCTTGAGATGAATGTTGCGAATTCCTTGGACTGCCAGAGTAACTAACGATTCCCTGAAAGAGGCTAATGCAATTAGAACATTCCATCCATATTATGCCATGCCGGTAAGCGTGGGCGGTCATGTTCTGTCATCTCACTCGATCACCAGAGTCGTGGATCAGCTCCGTGTTCCTGTCTCGACCATGCCATGTGGCCATTCCATCCAGGTATTTACTTCTCGGTCTTCCTCTTCGTCTCTTCCCTTCGATCTTGTCAGTTGTCACCAAGTTCTCCGATTTGTTTCTTCTCATAACATGCCCAAAAACGTTTGACTGTCTACGTCTAATGACTCTAATCAGTTTACAATCTTCATTTGTCTCTTGAAGGACTTGCTCATTGGTTTTTCTGTCCGTCCATGGTATTCTTTGTATTTTCCTCAGAAACCACATTTCCACAGACATCAGCTGTTTTTTCAGCTTGACTGCTTATTGTCCACTCTTCACATCCATACGAAAGCACAGGTTCTATGTAGCACCTCAACACTCTTTTTCTCGTTTCACTTGATATATTAGAACATTATATACGACAATAAGAAAGAGACAAACAGCTTTCTTTGGTCATGTGATGAGAAGAAAGGCATTGGAGAACATCGAGACAACTGGTAAGATTGAGGGGAAAAGAGGCAGAGGCAGACCAAGAAAAATGATGCTATATGGATTGATACTGTGGCGTGGAGGAATATCATCAGCAGAGGTGATCCAGAACACCAAAGACCGAGATCTGTGGAGAGCCATGAACGCCTACGCCAGCTGCCAGGGCACTTGATTATGATGATGATGATGCTGATGATGCTAATGATGATGATGATGATATGTTTGTGTGTCTGTGGATTTATAGACATGTGGATCTATGGATGTATAGATATGGGTGTCTACAGCTGTATGAATGTGTGGATATATAGGTATATGGATCTATTGATCTATGTAACTATGAATGTATAGATATGCTGTTTTACAAGATAGATATGTGGTTCTGTGGGCCTACACACACGTGGAATTGTGAATCTATAAATTTGTGGATCTGCGGATCTACTGTTCTGCTGATCTGTGGATCAATAAATCTGTGGATGTGTCTGTCAGTCTTTTCACATATAAACAACTAAGGTATGAATAAGAAATATGACATCAAGAATCAACATAAATGCACTAATAACATTCCCGTAAGTGCATTTATTTTGGACACGTGGAATTGTGAATCTATAAATTTGTGGATCTGCGGATCTACTGTTCTGCTGATCTGTGGATCAATAAATCTGTGGATGTGTCTGTCAGTCTTTTCACATATAAATAACTAAGGTATGAATAAGAAATATGACATCAAGAATCAACATAAATGCACTAATAACATTCCCGTAAGTGCTCCGACGTACCGACTGGCAACACTGGTTTAAATTATTGATAGACAAAGACTGAGCTATTTTGGACACCTAGTGAGAATGAACCCAGTGTCACCAACGGCAGGAGCACGAGAAAGATGGATCGACGGAGTCATCAACACCTTAAAAACCCACATCTCAGCATACCCTATTTCGTAAACCAATCATCAAACAAGTCTGCGACGCCTAAGGGCATAGAGTGGTGAAGGACAAAGAAAGAAATAAGTAAGAAAGAGGCATAGCTTCTCAGTAAGTGTGGTTATGGAGGAACAAGTGGGAGTGAAGGATGCAAAATAAAGGCAAAGTGGCATGCGTTAGGACATCAAAATGTGAGTTGGGAGAAGCCTGTATGAGTAAGTATATCATACAGATGCAAGAGAAATGATGTTTCGACACACATTGCAGCTGACCATTAACGCCGAGATATTACTTGATTTTTTTTTTTTAATTCGCATATCCTTTACAGGACATCGCTGTCAACAGCAGCATCTTTCAGCTGTCTGTTGATTTCTTGGCAAGATTACACTCAGTAGTTTGCCATTGCTTTCTGAGCGGCCGACTCAGTTATCCCGCAAGTCACCATCGGGGGACGAACCGCTCCCAGTTCGCGCCCGCTACGAGACTCTGCGTGATAAACGGGATTACGGAGAAAGTGTTGTAACCCATCGGCCAGAGAGACCGGCTATTACTTGATAGTTATGATAAATTGCATCACCATTATTATTATGTGCTGTGCGAAATTGCGTAGGCTTCCATTTTCCTTTACATATCTATGTCCTTGGTATTGTAAATTAAAGCTGCTGTCGATCTTCCTCAATGCCACCGATTCAGTCCACCCAGCATCATTTCTCTCTTTCATTTTTCTTCACAGATCTAGGTCCTTGATGTTCTTAATAACATCTGCTATTGATCTTCCTCAATGCCACCGATTCAGTCCATCCAGCATCATTTCTCTCTGTCTGCCATTTCCCCACTGAGTTTTACAGTTGTCACGATGTTTCCCAACACCTCTCTTGGTAAATGTGCATAAGTAAATGCATATACTAGTGCACGCATCCGTATGTGTACACGCGTACGTGGGCAGATAGGCAAAGTGTTAGTAGTTGAGCCTGAAATTGGACTGTAAACCATTTTATACAAGGTAGTGGAAGGGAGTTTGGGAGAGATTTATTGTTAAACGTTAGCAAAACGGAATGAATGGTAGTTTGAAAGAAGTATAGAATTGAATATGTTTTATATATAGTAAGAGAGTCTCCGTGGCGAAGTGGTCAAGCCGTCTGCCTCGCGCTCCGAAGGTTGGGCGTGCGATTCCGGCCTACGTCTTTCGGTTCACGGGTGCATTTTTCTCGGCGACACCTGGGGGTCATCGCTGGAGCTACGAAGGTTGTGCTATGTGCGACGCTTTCGGCGATCCTCCATACGGAAAGAGGCCGAGCCATATAGGATATAACCTGGTGCAATGCAGTCAAACCTCTCGACTTTTAAGATGTATTAATATATAGTACAGGAATACCAATCAAATGTTATCAGTCGTGATCATTATCAAGGCTCCACAGTGATTTCTTGCGGAAGATGTGAGTGAAATAAAGAAAAGAAACCTCATTTCCAAGGACGCTTTTATGAAAATTAACACCGTCATGAAATGATATACAGACCAGAGGTAAGCAGAGGAAGAGGTCGACCACGTAAACGATGAACGCAGTTAATAACAGTCCATGGGAATATCGATACATGAAGCCCATAAGCGGGCACTCTCCCGCTGTTTATACTTCACCTCGACACGGCAAGGTACAAGAGGAATAAGATGAGATGTGATGAGAACAACGTTGTGAATAACAAAGATATCACAAGTACTGAAAGGTTGTGTGTATCCTGTTCTTCTGTGCCGACTTGAGTGCTGGATATTCAGTAATGAAGTGGTTAAGAAACTAAAGGCATTTCAGATTTGGTTTATATTTAATAAATGTTAAGATTATTCTGGATAAAGAAACAAACGAACGCTGAGTAGTCGTTAGACGAGGTTCCAACTTTGTGGCAACGGGTCACCCCATAATGCGCTGTTCCTGTGCCAGCGAATATCACACTGTCACACGCATAACTCCTTATATGTGAAAAGTGGAACATACAGCAGTTTCGACAAAACGAACGGCACGCTGGGAGGAGATTTATCGTTAATCTTTAGCAAAACTTAATGAATGGTAGTTTCTAAGAAGTACAGAAAGGATTATGTTTCATATATATATATGAAGAAAGTATTAAGCTAATTGAGAGTGAAATGGAGAAGAAAGTTGCTGAATCGGTTGACCCTTTACAATGGTGGAAATTTAATAACATCGATATCCAAAATTGACATTCTTTGCCAAGACCATTCTGTGCATACTGGCGACATCAGGTCCGTGTAAATGATTGTTCAGCTCTGCTGGTTATAGTATTAATAAGACGCGCTCGTCACTTGAACCAGATAATGTCAACATACTCGTCTGTTTGCCGGTCTCCCTGGTTGAAGGGTTAGCAGCTTTCTCCGTAACCCCGAATACTCACGTGGTTCACGTGAGCGCACGAGAATTGGGAGCGGTTCGAGTCGCGCCAGTGACTTATGAGAGTATGGAGCCGGTCGCTCAGAAAGTCGTGGCGTGCTGATGAGCGTAATCTAGCCTAGGAATCAACATACAGCTGAAAGATGCTGATGTTGACCGCACTATCTTGAAACAGGATGGAAACGCGGGAAAAACAAATACTCGTCTGTTTGAATAGTTGGTTATTAGATGACATATGAACAAGACAATCAAGTGTTATTTCGAATTTTGACAAATACGACTATAATATGAGTTTTGTGACTATAAATGTTTTGCTTTAATCGAAATTAACGATTAATTAATCGGTAATTTTTCAAAAGTTAACTATTAAATTTAAATTAATCGGTCGCAGCCCCAATATATATATATATATATATATATATATATATATATATATATATATATATATATATATATATATATATATATATATATATATATATATATATATATCGCTCGCTCTCTCTCTCTCTCTCTCTCTCTCTCTCTCTCTCTCTCTCTCTCTCTCTCTCTCTCTCTCCCTTTATATATATATATACATAAGGAATAACAATCAAATTGATCGAGCTCTTTCAGTATCATGGCTTCAAGTGATTACTTACGGAAGATGTGTCAAAGATAAAGAAAAGAACACCGAGTAATGAAATGGTTGAGAAACCGAAAGCAGTGCAGATTTGGTTTATATTTCAATGAATGTTGTGGACAAAGAAACAAACGAACGCTTATTAGTCCATATACGTTAGTCGCAGTTGCAACGTCATTGTAACGTGTCACGCGAAATACTTCGTTCCTGTGCCTCGAATATCACACAAACAGCTCCTCACTGCCCCATGTGAAAAGTGGAATATACAGCAGTTTCGACAAAACCAACGGTACACACATGTATTCGTACATAAGGTCGCTGCCAGAACGCCAATACAAACAGTCGACCACTAGCATTACAATTCATCGTCGATGTAAGGAGTAGTCACTACCAAAACCAGCAGTTGCACACATTACTGCATAAGGCAAACCAACTAGTTCAGCGACAAACCACCGCCATGTTCTTAACATGCAGTTCATAACAAAAACCACAGCAGACATAAAAAATGCATTCCACATGAAATACCCTGCTCAGTGTCTTCCCAAACACTCAACTCAGTAGCTGGGCAATGGTACCATGTACTACAAGTCTAAAATACGGGAAATACTTTACCAGGCAGTAGCCAGAAGCCAAAACGCTCTAAAGTCTTAACGGATCGCTCGCCTGTTCGCCAGACTAGACCGAAAGTGTCGACGCTGAGTAGTAAGAATTGCAAGTGTTATAATATCACTCATCAATCCTATAAAGCAGGGGTGGGCAAACTTTTCGTGCGGAGGGCCGCATTGACAAATGTAAAGCTATTGGCGGGCCGAATATATATATATATATATATATATATATATATATATATATATATATATATATATATATATATATATATATATATATATATATATATATATATATATATATATATATGAGGAGCGGCTGGCCGAGTTGCTAGAACGCCGGATTCTCATTCGCGAGACCCGGGTTCGATCTCTCGGTAAGGTTTGGGATTTTTTTCTGTCGGGGGCAAAAAGAAAATCCTAACCTGCACAGTTCGCGGCGACTGCACTAGCCAGGTGGCCTTAATTCCTCAGACTCAAAGACCCCATCTGCCATACACTGCAAAGTACTATATATATATATATATATATATATATATATATATATATATATATATATCCATTTTGTTTACAGCAACCTATCACAATAAGTAATTATTAATTATTTATACGTTATTAAGCAGTATAAATAACTAATTATTGCATTTTTATTTTACTTATACATTATATTTGACAATAAGGACAAAAACTTTTACTAATTTGTTAACACGATTTTACAACTTGTTATTATAACAAATATTCTTTATTATCTATCAATGGCTTTAATTTAGACACGCAGCGATTACACTGTCACTACAGTTGTTGATTTCTAATGAGATGTATGTAACTGCTTGCAATGTTTGACAATATTCTTGAAATCTGGAGCAAGTTTACTTGTTGAAATTCGCATGACAGCATGCAAGTTGCAGTCCGACAATAAAGACCTATTGTTAGATTTGTTGATCTTCAAGCAAAAGAATGCTTGTTCGCAAATGTATGTTGGTCAAAATAATGATAAAAGTTTAGCTGCAAAGTTTTTCAAGTTGGGAAATGATTCTTGATCCATAGAAATCCAGCAAACCATCTGTCTTGAATTTCTCTTTCAGGTCATGATCTGCTTGTAAGCCAAGCAGCTCCAACTGTGTGTCCTCTGTGGCTGTATCAGCTTCTGCACTAAAAGATGGCTCTAATTTCTTGAAATCTTGGAATCTCCATCCAAATTCTTCAATCAATGCATCTAATTGGACTTTGTATTTTTCAGTCATTTCACCAGAAATTGTTTCTTGTTTCAACAAAGGTAAGTGACAAAATCTTTTTTCACTTGCTTGTCTGGAGAACAGTGAGAGTTTTGCCTGAAATGATTTTACATATACAAACAATTCATATGCAAACACACCATTGCCCTGAAGTTTGACATTCAGTTCATTTAACTTTTCCATAATTTTAATGGCAAACATAAAGTCTAGCTGCCACTCTTTATTGACAATGTTAGTATTCAAGTCACATGCAATGCCCTTAATCTCCCAGTTCCCACAGAGTTCCCACACTCGCCTCAACACCTTGCCGAGACTCAGCCATCGAACATTGGTGTGGTTCAGGACATCGGAATGTTCAGATTCCAAATCGTCAAATTATGACTTGAACTGTCTGTGATTAAGTCCTCTTGATCTGATGAGGTTGATAACACTGACAACTGGGTCAATAACATGCTTGATATTCAAAACAGTTTACACAGACTTTCTTGATGAATCACACAGTGAAGTGGTAATAATGTGTGGTCAGGATATTCTGCTTTAATCTTATCACTTTTTTTCCAGTCAAAGCACCAGCTCCATCAGTTGTAAGACTTGCCATCTTGTTCCAAACCAACCCAGTTCTTTCAATACAGTTAGTAACAGCATTGAATATATCATGGCCTGTGATTGTGTCTTTGAGTGACTCAACACTCAGTTACTCTACAGTGAGTTTGAAAGAAGTGTTTATACCACGTATAAATATCAATAATTGGGCAGTATCATGTACATCGGTACTCTCATCCAATGCAAGAGAGTACCACAAAAATTGTTTACTTGCATCTTGAAGTTTATGCATCAAATTGTCACTGATCTTGTAAACACGTCTGACCACAGTTCTTCTTGATAAAGTAATGTTGTCAAATCTGTTTTTCTTTTTTTTTGTGTTCTGGACACATAATGTTTGCTG
>JACEFZ010010558.1:47500-80000 GCA_014155875.1 Cepaea nemoralis | reverse complement strand
AGTATGTTGGCACTTGCACCCACTCCTCGCCAGGTTCTAAGTCCTCAAGTGAACACACCTGTTGAAGAATGTCTTCGGCTTGACCCATCCACGACCGTCCTCTTTTTAACCTGCTGCCCTTCACCTTCCTAATTTCACTATGCAGTGGATGCTGTGTGTTTGCGTTAATTCTGAGGTAGGCGCGTGCCCTGCAAACTTGCATTCTCTCTTCAATGGTTGGAAAATCAAGAAGGTAGCGCATCGCCCTGCATGCTGTATCTCTTGTACATCCAAGAATAATGCGCATAGCTTCATTCTGTATCCTTTCCATCCTTTCTATCTGCTTATGGTTGAGAGTCAGGATTGCCATTGCATACTCCAAAACAGACATGACCAGCCCCTCGTACAGAAGACATAGATTGCGCTGCTCACAGTTTGCTGCCGCCATCACCCGCATCGCTACCAAACCCCGCTTGGCCTTTGTTATCACCTGGTCTATGTGCACATTATAAGCAAGGCTTCGATCAAACCGTATCCCCAGGTAATTCATTGCCTGCGTTCTTTCCACCGTCTCTGAACACAGCATTACAGTTGGTGTTGGATTGTTGACAATATGATTATTCAACGAGAACCAAGTCACTGTTGCCTTTGTTGGGTTGACCATTGCCCCAGCTTCATCACACCAAGTACTTATGCGATTGAGTTCGGTTTGTAGTTCCACAGCAACCTCCTCTCTATCCTTACCCTGACGATACACTAAAACATCATCGGCATATGACAATGTCCTGCCAGGTCCAGTGATCTGCTCACTGGTGATTCTCACTGTGTAGGCGTTGAACAGTACCTGAGATAATGGTGATCCCTGTGGTAGGCCAGGATACATTGTTGTTGGTTCCGAAGTCCAACTGCCACATCTAAAAACTACTTTCCGTTGGAAGAGGGCTGCAGCGATCCAACTAAGGAGGAATGGACTTACGTTTAGTTCAAGAAGCTGAAACATTAAATAATCCAGTGGTACTCTGTTGTATGCGTCCTCAAGATCAATCGCTGCAGCAACAGTTTCAGTGCCTGAGTGGAAACCTTCATAGACATCATGGGCAAAGACTGCTGCATTGGTCCAGGTTTCTCTTTTTGGACGGTACCCACCCAGGGTAGGTGGGAAAACACCTTGCCTCTCTAGTTGGCTTGATATTTTCCTGGCAATTACCTTCTCCAGCAGCTTGCCTACTGTATTCTGCAGTTGTTGAATTGCGGTCAACGGGTTACATGGACATGACGGCGGAGAGAATTATAGCGTTGGTGGTGGGGTGATCAGGAGAGCGCTAAAGGGTGGGACGGAAACAATTTATTCAAGATCAGTCATTGTTATTCTATACTTACTCAGTTTACATCAGACTGAACATTCTTAATTCTCGTATATAACAACTGTGTGGTTTTGAAGTGATGCTAGTTAGTTAGTCAGTCGAGGTTCCAACTTAGCGGCAAAGGGTAGCCGAATAATGTTGCGTTCCTGTGCCAGTGAATATCACACAAAATACTCCTAACTGCCCCATATGAAAAGTGGAACAGCCAGAAATCTAGACAAACCAACAGCCCGCATAGACATAAGACAGCTGCCAGAATGCCAACACAAAGGTCCGCCATGAAAAATACAGTTCGTCGTTGATGGACGTCGCAGTGACTAGACTATGAACAGACCGAAATGATGTAAAAACAGGAATAGCTTTAATAGAATTATATATTATTATGTGAATTAAAATTCAAATTTTATGAAATAATATGCTGTATTTCAATTCATTCAGCGAGCCATTGAGAATGGTTTCACGGCCACGCTTGGCGCGCGTGCCATATGTTGCCAACTCCTTTATTATATGCTGCTTTAATGACGTTGAGTAAATTCTGTTTTAATTACTTCAAGAAAAACTTTACTTCTCGTAATTTCCGGACATATATCAATCGATGTAGGATATTCTGTTAATATTTTAGTTCAGTATCCAGTTTCGCATTGACTCAGTGCATTATGAATTTATAATCATCCAGGAGTCTGGCTTGTGTGTAACTTCGCCTCCATGGTAGTGTGTGGAGTACTT
Organism: Cepaea nemoralis; assembly: GCA_014155875.1. Taxonomy (NCBI): domain Eukaryota; kingdom Metazoa; phylum Mollusca; class Gastropoda; order Stylommatophora; family Helicidae; genus Cepaea; species Cepaea nemoralis. Next base: position 77,931 of record JACEFZ010010558.1, on the reverse strand, counting down.
TCTATATCATAAGATATATTCCCACTCTCTTGTGCTGTTATTTATACATTATTCATCATATCATGAATCTATCTACGATATAACCTTCATCATCTCCGTTTCCTCGGTACTATTCCCTCCAAATTTAGGATGGAGGGGGAAGGGGGGGGGGAGTTGAGTGGTCTCGAGGTATGGTGTCCGCCTCGAGTGCTGGAGGTCTCGGGTTCAAGTCCCGGTGAGGACCGGGATTTTTTCACGTGGACTTCTAGTAACAAAATTTCCCCTGGTCTCTGGGTAATGAGATCGGACGCCAGTGTGTATTGTTGCGCACGTAAAAATCCCTTAGCAGTTGGAAATCGAAATAGAGTAGCCTAACGGCGCTGCCAGGCAAAATTTCGAGTTAAAAATCTACCGAAAGTATTGAAGGATCCTCGCCGGTGCTACGCAGTTCTTGCACTGAGCTGTGATTCTCCGGACTCAGGCTTGAGTTAGGAGTATAACGGAGCTTATGGGTTACACTCGCGTGCTGTGATGTTGATCCGCCAACTAAACCTCCAAATTCATATTTTCTAGACTTTCTTGTCTGTTCACATGTCCAGAATATTTCATTGTCCTCATGTTTATTTATCCTAACCGACACTGTGGCGAAGGGGTTACGAATGCAATTCATAATCCCACATACCGCGTTTGAAACACAGCTGCGGGCGATTTGGAAACAGACCGCCTTACATAGCTCTCATACAAAAGTATGAGTACCGGTTGGTCAGGAAGCAATGGCAAACTACTGAACGTGGACTTTCCAAGACATCACAAACAACCAAAACATGCTGGGGTTGATTGCAGCGTCCCGTGAAGGATAAGCAAATAACTAACTATTTATCTTAATAACCAATCGTCTTCAATTGTGAGATCTTGTTGGAAAGAGGTGCTTGTTCCCCTTGCGGTTTAAGGCATGTTTAATTTTCCTCTGTAACATCTATTTTTCAAAGGCCTGTATGTGTTCTTAAAATGATCTGCAGCATTGAATAGATAAGTGTTTATACGCAGTGAATATAATTCGTTTCCGAAAAGAAAGAAATACTGTAATTTAATTCAATATCCAATAAAATGGGGAAATTCTTCAATATGTAAATCGGAACAACTATCTCAGGTAAACCATAAACGTTGTTACACGTGTCATGCAGATGTTAGACAAATAATCGCTGTCGCAAAAGTAACCTTTTGCAAGATGGGTACAATTAAGAACAAATCAAATGTCAATTTCAGTGAGAGAAAAAAAAGAGCGTTAAAGTGCTATTAAGAACACATAATGTCGTATGCACGTGAAACGTAGACAATAAGCAGATACGTTGAGAAGCATCTAATGGTAGTTGTCCTGAACCTAAGGGTTAACAACAAGCTATACAAAAAAAGAAAGGTATGAGTGACGTAGGCACTAACAGAAACAGAAAATCTATACGACAATGGGAACAACAATATGACAGCATGAAACATGCCTGGGTTCACTACCGTTAAGGTGATTGTCCTTGATAGCAATACTACAACATAAACAAGTCCACGGGATTAAAGGGCATTCCCCGGAGAGGGCAAATAAGAAGATAGACGGAGGGAAAATGGGGCTGGGTGGTAGTTCCCAAAAAGGGCTGCAAAGAAGGGTTAAAAGACAGTGTAAAACATTGAGGAGGCTAGCTGAGTTTTTGGGACCCGACAGTGAAGTCGGCGGTCTGGTAAATTGTTTTCAGTGAGAGTAATCCCGAGGCTAAGTATTAAAGACTGAGCCCAGTTGTTAGCAGCGATAGTGTTTGGGACTACGTGCACTGGACCTGTTCCTATGCAATGTTTATATCTGTAATGATGAACGTTCCTGAGGAATAATGTTGTATCCAGTTGTTCAAATTAAAGGATTATGTGCGCAGTCTGGTGTTGGGTATTGATGCATCGTGGTTGATCAGTTGTTCAACACAACATTCACACTGACATACCCTAGACACAGCCATAGCCACTCTATCTGTCACTCTGTCATCATTCACTTTGTGACACAGCAAAAAATGAATTTTATCAACAGTAAACATTGCTCACAGAGAAGGAATCAATTTCTCCAGAACCTGGCCTCCCAAATGTTAATGTAAACATGAGAAACACATGTAAACAGGAGAAATCACACCTCTCAACTCTAGTTAGTTAGTTAGTTAGTTAGTTACAGTTCCAACTTCACAGCAACGGGTCATCCCCATTATGCTCTGTTCCTGTGCCAGTAAATATCACACAAAAAGCTCCCCACTGCCCAATGTGAAAAGTGGAAAAGACAGGAGTCTCGACAAACAACAGCCCGCACAGATACACTGTGCATAATGCCGCCGCCAGATTGTCAGCACACCAGTCCCCCACGAAACATCCAATTCATCTCTGATGGAATCGGCAGTCATTTTCCTATCTGGATGTTTCCTAGATGTTCACCCACACAGTCCACGAAAATACAGTTCAACACCGACGGCAGTGGCAGTCAACCAGAAGCCCAGCAGCCACGCATTTCTGCATAAGGCAAAAACCGGTCAACTCTGGGACATAGCCACCTGCCATCGCTGCGAACATGCAGTCACGTTCCAAAGAAAACTTGAGCAGATTCAAAAGCACTTCACACGAAACTCACAGCTCAAAGTGACGCGCCACGCACTCACTCAGTAGCAGGGCGACGGAACCATCAAGCCTCCTTAGTCGCCTCTTACGACATGCGTGGTAGGCTACAGTGTTGCTATTCTTTGCTTCCCTTATGGACCCCGGCAACACACGGGAGACCTCCCTCCTATTTTGACTTATGCCTCTCTCAGTACAAACAGTATCACGGCCATTCAAATACTACAAATAACATGTTGCCTCTCGTCGGTACGCAGGCGTATAAACTTACACATACTATATTGACAACTTACGTAACGAAAAGCGGAAGCACAGAATATTGCTTCCTAAGCTAAGAACATGGAACTGTCTATAACATAATCAAAGGCTGTCACAGCCTCACATAAGGGCGGTACCAACATAAAAGTAAGAGAGACTGGCGAAGGGATAGAACTCCAGCTAAAGGGAAAGAACCGAGTCACTCGAAGGCTTGAATAATCTAGAGCCTTCTCGAAGGACCGGTCAGTGTGTCCGCAGTCCCGTGGACACCGATGGGGCCCGCCGATTGCGGGGTCCACGAGAAACTCAGAGAGAGTTACCACCCGTGTCGGATTGCAACACGTGTGGAAAGGGAGACACGGACTGGACATCGAGGAAGCAACAGGGCTTACCTTAAGGGGGACTTGATAGTTCAGACCCAAGTGTATTTAGGGGTCTTATGCATATGTTAGATAGCTGATAGAGTTGTTGTGATAATCATGTTTATTGTAAACTCCTGTGATATGCAACTTGCAGATTGCTGGCTTGCGAAAACTCGCTTCGCCAGCGTACTGTAATATAATGTCAATAAATGATGCTAGATTGTATCTGAACGGAGTTTGTTGCCTGTATGAGCCCGAGTTTCAATCCCCTAGAGATCTAGGACTGTGACAGCTTCCTAAGCTAAGAACATGGAACTGTCTAAAACATAATCAAAGGCTAACCCCCGAGCCGCTACCTAATACTATAAAATTTAATCTAGCTCTAAAACTCGACCCTGTCACCGGCCATTTCTAACTAACTCCGCACAACCCTTTGTTTTGTTCTGTCCCCTACACGGGTCGTGCGCACGAAATACGAAACACGAAACGATCCGTGTTGCAAAACCAGCAGGCATTAGACGACCGTGTATTATCAGTCCTGAGTGACCTGTCATGAACCGTGGCTACCGTATTCTTCTGTCATCTACTGCCTATAGTACCTTGCAGTGTACGGCAGGGGGGTCTTGAGCCTGAGGAATTAAGGCGGTCTGGCTAGTGCAGGTTCGGATTATCTTTCTGCACCCGACAGAAAAAAAAATTCATACCTTACGGAGAATTCGAATCCGGGTCTGCCGACGGAGAGTTTCCTTCTGTCTTCTAAATATTGTCGGAATATGTAATACAGAGATGTGACAGTAGTAGAAATGTAATTTCTGAGGAAAGTGTAACTAAACGGTCCATGGGTGGATGAAAACAAAAAACTGAAAGAAAAAAAAAGTTGTAGTTTTTGCTTCCTTGATGGAGATTAATGGTATATATTATAATGGCACCGATATACGATGTGCAAGTTGTATGTTTCATTAGAACTCTTACATCAATAAAAGGACACATAAAGGCACTCTTCCGAATTCCGGTCCCAAATAGTTCTGCAGTGAATAATTTTATATAACTAACACTAACCCTACTACAATGGCTGGGGCATATAGAAAGAATGGAAGATAATAGGGAAAGAAAACTCACTTACACTCAGGAAATAAATGACCGTAGACCCCGAGGTAGATCAAGAAGACGGTGGAGAGGTAATACATATACAGACCTACAAGCACTTGGAATCAACGACTGGCAAGAGAAGGTCCACCAGAGAGACGAATGGAGACGGATTGTATCTGCAGCAAAGAACCTCAATGGCTCGGAACGCTGAAGAAGAAGAAGAAGAAGAACACTAACCCTAACCCTAACCCTAATCACTTATTCACTACAGAACTATTTGGGACCGGAATTCGGAAGAGTGCCCAAATAAATAAAACTTATAATAGCAGAGGACAGAAAAAGAAACTAGAGGAAACATTACGCAAAATAAAAGAAAGTATATATTGCAAGCTAAAGTGACCACACCGGAATTCGAACCTTGCACATCCCCCTTCCCCAAATGACAATAGAGTTTCGTTTAAACAAGTGTACTTTGACACACAACCAACTAAACACTAAAAAACGGTGTTTTCATTAATCAGGTCTATGAGAAAATCTGAATGCACAACTATGGAAAATGAACAGAATTCGGATCTAACCACATAAACAGTACCATAGGCTTCATAAATTGGCATTGGCCGGTCATATATCGGACATGATATAACCAAGGCACAATATGAGGCCCTAAATATCGATGGTCATGAAATGCCAGAGATTCGATATGCTGATGATACCTTATTACTATCCACATAACAGAATGGTATAGAAAACCTAATAACCTCAACCCAAAAGTGTAGTTAAAATCACAACTTATATCTTAACATAGCACAAGATGATAATGCATACATATAAAACTACTATGGAGAAAGAGATATATATTAATGAGGAAAAATTGGAGGTGGTGGAAAATTTTGAATATCTTGGGTCATTAATTAGCAACAACGGTGACACAATGAAAGAAACTAAAAGACGTATGTCTATTGCTCTTCAAAAACTAAAACAACTGAATAAAATGTGGTATGGGACAGATAGAGCTACAAACATTAGATTCTTAAGAGCACGCATCTTTCCAATGGCAACATAATCCTCTGGGACCTGGACACGTACTAAATAAACTGAACGGCGCATAGATGTTATAGACGGGTTCTAAGAATATCTTGGATACATAAAATAACAAATGCATCCATACGACAAAAGTTGAATACTGAAGAAGGTTTGCTACTAAAGACGGTACAACATAGAAATTTGAAATATTGTGGTCAATTGAAACTCATGAAAGTTTGGAGAGAACAATAATGGAGGGGCATATTCCCGAGAAAAGAGGAAGAGGAAGGTTAAAGAGAAGATGGGTGCAGGATGTGGCGGGTGATCTCCAGATGGGTGTATCGGACGCGGGACATCTTGCTTATGATCGAGAAATTTTCCGGTAGGTTGTTACAGAGGCGAGGTTCTGCAAAGGACATGCTACTGAATGAATAAATGAATGAATGAATGAATGAATGAATGAATGAATGAATGAATGATAGATCAAATAAATACACGACCACATAGGCCTGCATTTTGGCTTTGAGTAGTGATACAGTTTCACAATCCCGACACACCAGGTTCGACGTCAGGAGCAGGCCATGTAGGGGAAGCTAGCTTTGTGTAGAGCAGTGTTTCCCAACCTTTTTTGTGCTATGCCCCACCTAAGCCTTTCTAAAATTCTCATGCCGCCCCCCCCCCCCCCCCCCGGCCAACATATACATTATTTTTAGTATTCAAAAATTGAAATGTTCACTAAAGAAAATTGATTGATAGGTTTTAGGAAGAATTCACTAGGAAATTATTGAGCAAACACAGTAAGTAAATTTTCAAAACATATAATGGAGAATTGAAATTCAAGTACAAAATAATTTTAATGAATGATTTTTCTATATTATTTTAATTATTAGTAATTATTTATTATTTAAATTTAGTGAGATCCTGGCGCTTGATGCTTGCTGCAAAGAGATTTTATGTCAGGTTCCAATTCAGTTAACTTCAGTCTCAAGTCTCCCCGTTTTGTTATATCCAGCCGATTTCTTCCATTTTCGAATTGCCCCTCTTAACAATTGAATTGCCCCCCTGTGGGGCGTGGGCCCCACGTTGGGAAACACTGGTGTAGAGTGTCACAATGGCCATGACCGTCGACCTTTCCCAAAACAATGGCAAGCTACTGAATAAAACATTGCTCAGAAAATCGATCAAAATATTCTGGGGTTTCTTTCATCGTCCTCTTCCAGCTTTTTGCTAAAAAAACATGCAGCTAACTAGTATACTACCATAAAATATATAACAAATATTAGTTGCACATCCTTAGCAGGACGTCACAGTCAACCCCGGCATTTGTTTGCCTATTTATGATTTCTTGGCAGGTTTACGTGCAATCGTTTGCCAATGATTTCTAAACGGCCGGCACTCGTATGATTCTATGACAACCAACGCATAACGGTGTGTTTACAAATCCTCCGCAGCTGTGTTTCGAACGCGGTATGGGGGTCTACAAATTATGTTCGCAGCCCATTCACTACAGCGCCGGGACAACTAGAATATTACAAATAGTTACAGAAGAGAGAGTAATAATAGTAGTATTTTTACCTATAATATCCTTTTCAACCCCTTCTAAGTTATAATTAGGATATATAATGTTTATTGTTGTTGTTTTGTGTTTCGGATAATAGATAGTTATGTTGTTTTCTTATGTTTCTTTGCTATTTCGTATTGTAAAGATTATATAGTCATGTCTTCTAGACAAGTGTAGTATTCATAGTGTGTGTGAGGCAGGGATGTGTAATATCTCCAGATCTACTTTTCCCTTACAGTGAAAATATTTCAGAAATATAGAAGACATGGAAGGAATCAACATTCGGGGACGATACATCAATAACATTAGATATGCAGATGATACAGTCTTGATTGCAGTCAATGAACAGGACCTGCAACATTTAGTAGATGCGGTTGTTGCACACAGTGAACAACTAGGGTCAGAATTACATTGTAAGAAGACACAGATTATGGTCGTCACTGGGAAGAAAAAATATCACTATGTGATATACGAGTCATCATCAAGTGCCGTGCCGGCTGGCGTAGGCGTTCATGGCTCTCCATAGATCTCGGTCTTTGGTTTTCTGGATCAACTCTGCTGCTGATATTCCTCCATGCCACCGTCTCAATCCATTCAGCATCACTTCTCTTGGTCTACCTCTGCCTCTCTTCCCCTCGATCTTTCCAGTTGTTACGATGTTCTCCAATGCCTCTCTTCTCATCACATGACCGAGGAAAGCTGTTTGTCTCTGTCTTATTGTTGTATATAATGTTCTAGTTTCATTAGCCTGTTTCAGGCAGTCGTCGTTAGTTACTCTGGCAGTCCAAGGAATTCGCAACATTCGTCTCAGGAACCACATCTCTGTTGCTTCTAATTTCTTCTTAATTTGTTCATTTACATTCCAAGATTCACTGCCATACAGCAAAACTGGTTCTACATAGCATTTCAGCACTCTCTTTCTTACATTCAGTGACAGTGACTTATTGCATAAGATACTCTTCATTTTATGAAATGCGGCTTTTGCCTGCCCTATTCTGCTCCTAATCTCTGTTGTACATCTTCCATCTGATGTTATAAATGCCCCTAGGTATCTAAAATTATCAACTTGGTTAAGGATTTTCCCTTCTATTTCTATGTCACATTTTGGTGTCACCATTTTCTTGATATTACCATTGTTACTGTTTTCTTGATATTCAAGTTAGAGTCCTTTCCTTGCACTCTCTGTTACTACAACGTCTAATGAATTGTTGTAGGTCTGTTGAATTATCCGCCACCAATACTGTGTCATCTGCATAGCGTATATTATTTATATTATAACCTCCAACTAGTATTCCTGGCATCTCTTTGATCTCTCTCATTATTACTTCGCTATACAGGGAGAAAAGATCTGGTGACAAGACACACTCTTGTCGTACTCCTAGCTTTATCTGTTCGTAACTACCCTCTTTATTTCCCATTTTAATTGCTGCTACTTGGTTCCAGTAAATATTCTGTATTATTCTCAAATCTTTTCCATCAGTGTTGATATCTTCCAACATTTTAATCAGTTCATCATGTTTTACTTTATCAAATGCCTTAGTATAATCTATGAAGCACAAATATATGTCCCTCTGTTTCTCTATTGACCTTTCTATTAGTGTCCGCAATGTATAAATTGCATTGTTTGTGCCCTTTCCTTCCACAAATCCATACTGTTCTTCACTAATTTCCATTTTTATTTTCTTTTTGGTTCTTCTCATTATGATTCTGAGTAGAAGCTTAGTGATTGGTTTATAAGGTTAATTGTACGAAAATCTTCACAATCAATTGCTCCTGGTCTTTTTGGTATAGCTATAAATACAGATTTCAGCATATCACAGGGTAAATATCCACTGCTGTAAATATCATTCAACATTTTGGTTAATATATCTACTCCAAATTCTCCCAATACTTCTAATTCTTCTATTGTGATTTCATCTGGCCCAGCTGTTTTTCCTTTCTTCATACGTTTCATAGCGTCAGCGACTTCTTCTTTCAGAATAGGTGGACCTTCTAAGTTACTGTCTTCTGTTAATTCTGCCCTTTCTCCTTCATATAATTCTCTTATATACTCATTCCGCCTCTTCATTATAGCATCTTCCTCTAATATTATCTTTCCTGTTTTTGATTTCAAACACCCTGTATTTATTCTTATTTTTTTTCCTGTAAGCTCACTGATTTGCTCTGTGCATATTTTTTGTATCTTTAATGGAATTTAATTCAATTTTTTTGCATTGCTCGTTTAACCAACTTTCTTTAGCCTTCCCACATTTATCTTTTATTTCTTTATTTATCTTAGCGTATTCTTGTTTGTCATTTTTATACTGTTTTCTTTTGTCCTATCAGGTTTTAAGATATCTTCATTCATCCATTTTTTCTTAGCTATTTTGCCTCTCTCCTGGTAATACTTCTTTGCTAGTTTGATGAATGGAGTCCCTTAACATTTCCCATTGTTCATCTATACTCTGTATTTTAGTTATTGCATTGTACCTATTTTTCACAGTCACTCTGTATTGTTCTTGCATTTCTTTATCTATTTTTAGAACCTCTTTATTAAGTCTCATGTTCTAACCATTTTTTTCCCCTCTCTTTAATCTTACTTTTATTTGTCCACATAGTGGTACATGATCACTATTACAGTCAGCACCAGGCATTGTCTTTACATTAATTAAAGCATTTCTAAATCTTTTATTAATTAGTATGTAGTCAATTTGGTTGCGTATTTTCTTATCAGGGCTTATCCATGTGTACAGTCGTCTTTTATGGTGTTTAAACCATGTGTTTCCAATTATCATATCATTGATATTTGCCCATTCTATTAGCTTTTCCCCTCTTTCATTTCTTGTACCTAAACCATAATTCCCCACTACATCCTCCATTTTTCCCTTTCCTACTTTTGCATTAAAATCACCAAGTATTATCTTTATTTCTTGTGATCCAATTTGAGCCATCGCGCCATTTCTATTTCGTCGTAAAAGTGTTGTATTTCTTCATCACTACTGCTTGCTGTTGGTGCATATACCAGTATAATATTTATGTCTATTGGTTTGCCTTTGATTTTTACCATAATAACTCTATCTGAAATACACCAGTATCCATTAATTGACTTGGCTGTTTTTTCGTCTAATATTATTCCTACACCTTTTTCATGTGTATCCCCTCCAGAATAAATTATTGTGTGATTGTCAGCTATAATTTTGCCCGATCCCTTCCATCTCATCTCACTAACGCCTAGTATATTCATTTTCATGCTATCCATCTCTCTTAGAACATTGGTCAACTTTCCTAGCTCATTTAATGTCCTAACATTCCATGTTCCTACTCTAAATTTATTTATTTTAGTTAAGATTTTGCCATCAGTAGCTGAATGACGGTCTGATGTCACCTGTGGCTCATGACTGTCCCTACCGGACGAGGATGCCCTAAGACAGCCATTAACGTCCTTCACTAACTTTGATTTATGTTTTGCCATGAAGTCTTGGGAAGATAATGTGGTGGTTTCCCCTTGCCTTCCACATTCACATGGTGGTCTTTTTACCTGTGCTTTTGACAGCCATTTCCGACTGCAAGGACAAGTGAGTGCCCTGCTCTGCTCAGCTGCAGAGTTGTCCACTTATTCCATATACGAGTAAATGGGCATATTCTTAAACAAGTGAATCGGTACAGTTATCTCAGAACAGTCATAACATCTGATGGGAGATGCCTAGAAGAAATTAGAACAAATATTGCCATTGCGAAGGTAGACTTTTGCAAGATGACAAACATACTGCCCAATAAAAAGATATCAACTGAAACGAGAAAAAGGGTGTTGAAGTGCTACAGAGAACCTATACTTTTGTATGGAGGTGAACCGTGGACATGTGATCTCTGAGGAAAATGCAAAGAAAACCATGGACAGACAGAAAAAGCAATGACCAAGTCCTTCAAGAAACAAATGATGATCGTAAACTGATTAGAAATATTAGGCGTAGACAGTCAAAATAATTTGGGCATGTTATGAGAAGCAATTAATTGGAGAACTTGGTGACACTGGCAAGATCGAAAGGAGGAGACCAAGGGGAAGACCGAGTAGTAAATCCCTGGATGGCTTGGCCACGTGACATGGTCGAGACAGGAACACGGAGCTGAGCGACGACTCTGGTGATCGAGTGAGATGGCAAAAGATGACCGCCCACATTTATCGGCATGGCACATGTTGGATGGATGTCTATCTTCATTCGTAAGAGTATACTCACAGCCTTTTAATAGTAAAAGTGTAAAGGACCCTTTTACACACCTTGAGACGCACTAGGTCATACTTATTTGTATAGACTAATCGGCACTGGGTGGGTTATGTTATGCTATGCTAAATACAACGATGTCTCTGCAGATTTGGCGCTCCCATTGTGTTCAATCCTCTGATGCAACAGCCAACCTGAAGTGTTTCTGCTCATTGCCCCTATAAAGAGTTGGTTATGGTATCTCCTCTCTTTCCCTCGATAGCAGCATTGACGTGCCTGGCCGGATTGACACTCAATTCATGTAATCGGCTCGTGTCTGAGTCTTGGCTGTATCCCCCGAGCGAGTCCATACAGCATTAAATATAACAGTTCTGCCTATTATTCTTTCCGGGTGTATTGGCGTATTAGTTGCCAGTTAGTCTGCGCGTTCATTACCTTAACTCCGGCATGTCCCGATGCGTACATCCAGATGAGTGATGTGAAGCGCGCCTTGTGGATGTTCTCTGTCTATTCGGCACGGAGACTGCTAGTTACGATTATCTGTAGCGAGTTTGATATGATTATCTCGTGCGTGACTTCCTGTTTAATCAACCCTACTGACCCTACTTCATATGTAATATTATGAGTGAAGCCTCGCATGTTTAGACCTTCCCTTCCAATTCCGCATATCCCATGTGGATATCACAGGCACTATACAACCCCCCCCCCTTCCCCACCCCCTCTCTCTCTCCCCTTTCTCATATATACCATATACATATATGTACGCGGGGAAGTCAATAAGTACGTCACAAATGGCTGTAGAAAAATAACTAAATATGATAACAACTTGAAACCAGTTTATTTTTATACATACATTGTCCCTTTATTTCTCAACATAATTTCCACCAACATTGATGCACTTATCCCATCGTTTTATCAGTCCTCCCAAACCGGCTGCATAGAACTGCGTGCTCTGTTTTCTAAACCACGTTTTCACTTCACATTCAACTTCGGCGTCATTCGCGAAATGTCTCCCGCCAAGGTGGGGTTTCAGTGGACCAAAAAGGTGGAAATCGCTAAAAGCTAAGTCAGGGCTGTAAGGTGGATGTTCCAGAATGTCCCACCTTAGTTGGTTAAGCTTTTCCTGTGTTAATCGAGCCGTATGTGGTCTGGCATTGTCATGAAGAAGCAACACTCCTCTAGTCAGCAGTCCTGGACGTTTTCTTCGAATTGCATCATGAAGCATCGATAGAACTTCACAGTACGATTCAGAATTCACATTGTCACCTTTCTTCTTGAAATTGGTTAAAAGGACACTTTGACAATCCCAGAACACTGTCAGCATAACCTTCCCAGATCGGATTTCATCAACAATTTTGGAGCGTCCTTGAGAAAATTTTTCTACCCAGCTATGCACCGCTTTACGGGACAAATATTTGTCAGCATAACAGGAAGCATTTCCTTATGAATGTCCTTTGCAGGCAGTCCTTTTGCCCACACACACAAAAACGCACAACATCACGTTGCTCTTTGGTTGTACACTCCGTATGTACAGTCGCCATTTTGTTTATGCGCTGCTCATGCGCATGAGATACCTAGCGCTACCTGACGAACGGGAATATAAAGTTCGATGTTGCTGTCACCTAATGACACCAGTAGAAAACACCAACTACATTTACCTGCCATCCCACAGAACTGTGTGACTTACTTATTGTCTCGCCCTCGTATATTGTTGTATGAATGTTTGTTGATGTGTGTAAATGTATGTATGTGCGCTCACACATATAAGCCTACCCAGACTTTAGGATTCTCTTGGTACACACATAAAGGAGCACAGAAAATGAGCTTCGCTATTGTCACCATCATACTTAGGTGCACACATCATTGCTCTTTAAAATTCGTCCACTATGGCCAACCTTTTATTGGCACCCAATCATGCTTTATACGGACATCCACTGGGGAAGTACGTCTTAGTTTCCACTCTCGAACCACCATCACATCTCCATTGCTTCCAGTTTCCCGCCCTACCTTCCTGTCCCTTTTGTCATGTACCACTTCCGGCCATTTACCTGGGATCTTCACTGAAACGTTACCATCCCCTACTGAGGTCACCATGACACCAGAGACGCCCACGGCTGTCTGTATAAGAGTATCAAGGTGAAATTCATGTTATTGTCACAGCCGGATTCTGAGACAAGTAGCAAAAAAAAAAAAATTTGAAATTTTATTTTCTCTACATTGTTCTAATTTTTTTTCAATCTGTTCATTTTTCTCATCCCGCCCTTATGCCTTAATGTAGTCACCGGAGGGTATTCTCCGTAATTACATGTTATGTTTTGTGTGTGTATTTGTTTGCTAATGAAGGCTTGTCGCCGCAGGTCGTAATTCTGTTCTGTAAAGCTGCATTACTTTGTGTATTTTATATTGCTGCCTTTGCGGGTGCTCTGGTTGAAGCTTTGATCTTCGCAGTCAAGCTTGATTGGTCGCATTCAATGCGCCATTATCCTCTTTGATTGTTTACTCCATCCTTTGTGCCGTGTTAAGCCAAGACTACCTTGAAAGGCGCTTCAATGATCCACCTGTGTAGATAATGATGTCTTCTGCATGCGAATGTTGTTCGACTAGTTCCTTTATCTCAGTGTCGATCGATGTAGGCAACTGATATCGGTTGTACCTCTTTAGTGTTGACAACCTATGAGTATTTTCTGCAAATCTACAGTTATATCAGTCCATTCTTCTCCGTGTTTAGTTCACCCAATTCAAAAACATCTCTTCATCCTCGGCAATCCAGAAGCGACCTTTTCTGAGGCTCCATTCCCTTTCTGTCGTCAATAGCGCTATGCAGGAAGTGATTTTTATCAGCTGATACACTCAAGTACGCGTTAGCCGTATGCAATTCTGTGCCTGATGGCAATCGTTGGTAAACCAAAGATACATCGTATGACAGGACGCGATGTATCTTTAGTGCAGCCGAATACGAATTTCATTGTTTCAGTTTCCACCATGTCTAATTTTTCTAGCTGCGTCTTGCTGACAATGAGGAAGCCCAGATCGTAATATGGCAGAGAAGGAAGAACAGACATTGTTCATGACAGCTGCTGTCATCATCTTTAGTGGAGTTAAGACTTTCCAGTCTCTTACGACATTGTCAAGATGATAATTAAATAACAAGCATCTGTCAAAGGTAATGCCGAGATATGTCATAGTGTTCCTTCTATCGAGGTCTTTTCCGCCATGCTGACGACTGCCGTGGGCGTTTTAGCAATTTGAATGTTCATGGAGAACCATGTCAACGCGTGGGGTAGCAATGTGAGTGTTCATGGAGAACAATGTGAACACGTGGGGTAGCAATGTGAGTGTTCATGGAGAACCATGTCAACAGGCGGGGTAGCAATGTGAGTGTTCATGGAGAACCATGTTAACAGGTGGGGTAGCAATGTGAGTGCTCATTGTCACAGGATAAATAAACTTGTTAGTTGCGACCGATGATAACCAAACCCGACATTATTTTGCTAACACAATTGACTCTTTGATGGTGAACAAACTGAGGAAAATACGTCGGTACAGATTCTCTGCACCTGGTCGACAGTGTGTATGAGATCAAAGGGAGTCACGTCGCGTTGTCTACACACAGTCGACAGTTTGATGACAGGATGTTGTTCGAGAGGTGTGTACTGGCAACATTTGTCTACAAAACGGGAGTTGGCCGTTGAAAGTAATGGACAGATGTCTGCTAGAGGTCAGAAGGATTCTGTAATGGGAGAAAGGTCTCTGGCTTACAGACAACCAGGATATTTGTTGGATGAGACAAAGAACTCCCCAGATGAAAAGGAAACTTGACAGCTAATTGACTCTGGTTAGTCGGGAAACAGGAGGACAAAGCCAAATTCTGGACTGATTGGCGTCTGGACTTTCTGGTGACTCACTCAAGCACCCATATAAAACCCAGTGCGGTAAACAGGAGGAGGGAGTCGAGGAAAACATTCTGAAGTGTTAGGATTGGGGATTATTCCGAGTTGTGTTATATGAGAGGGACTAGACTATCTAAGTAGTGATAGTTATCCGCGGACATAGATCCAATCGGATTGCCTAGTTTCTCGAGTAACAACAGGAATAGACATATGGTAGGCAATTAATTATATCTAACTTAAGAGTATGATTAGGAATAGAGTACAGTACTGTGCGGTGATATAATGTATTATAGGTGCCGTGATATAATGTATTATGATTAGTGATAGAATGTTCTATAAGTGCGGTGCTAGAAAGTATCATAGGAGCGTCGGCACTAGTATTCTATTGTGTGGCTTCAATTGGCTTGTGTTATATATCATTTTACTCAGGAAGTTGAGGACAATGTAGTGGAATAATAATTAGAGAGATTAAGGATGGTTGAGAGGGAGAAGAGGTATGTGTAATGGTAGGATCTTCCAGTAGGGCATCTCCTGGGTTTCTACCCGTTCCTTTATTCTTTCCTGGTGTTGCCATGTATAAGACCATTGTGATGCGCGATTTTGCCGTATGACAGAGATCGGATCTCTGTTATAGATCTGAGTGCTGTTATTGGCCTACAATCACCTAATTACGGTCAGGACTGAGTTGCCCTCACCATGATGTTATCTACTCTACAGGTTCCATTTACAGTTCCCCTTGAGTGTTCCACGTGAGTGTGAGATGATTTATTACGAAGAAGCAGTTCCAAGTTTTATACAATGATGGCTCATGGAAAGAAGACAGAGGTTGCTGAGAGGTTTTACACGGGGCTCAGAACATAGTTGTTCCGCAGAAACCTGGCTTCTGCTGAGTAGAATTGTATGAACAGAAGTAATGTGTTTAATGAGTGATAAGCTTCATCACCGAAGATTAATAACTCGCATACTAAGGACATATATATATATATATATATATATATATATATATATATATATATATATATATATATATATATATATATATATATATATATATATATATATATATATATATATATATAGATATACACATCTACCTAACAAACATTAATAGGTTGTGTTCTAAAAGAGGAGAAAATGTTATAATCAGAGACTAATAAACAGTAGATTTCCCCAAGTGACATTTCAGTTAATTGGAAGACTATCAGTTCAAACAAATATTAGGAAACAGAGTAACTTCACCGTGTGGTGGAGTGAAGACCAAGATCAACAGTGTCTATCGGATTACCAGCATCCTGTTTGTTCGAGTGATTGGAGAAAGTCGTCATCTTCTGGGTGAGGTTCACTGTCCGGAAAAAATGGTGCTGTTGTGTGCTAAGCACTATGATGTTACAGACTTTGCTTCTAAATCACTGGTCTACCATTAGAATACACGTCACGCATTCTACACCTTGTACACACACACACACACACACACACACACACACACACACACACACACACACACACACACACACTTCTCCTACATATACTCTTTGCTTTAATAAATTTCTTGTTTTTTATTTGTTGAGGCTAGAGTTGTCAAGTATGTTATGTTGGGGAAGAATGAGAGGGGGCATGATCCAGGAGTGAGCAAGAGTGAGAAGAAGGTGTCTTCAGATTGAAGGAGTGTGTGGACGGAGTCTGCTGGATATCTCCAGAATAGAGATATTGAATTAAAACAAATGTGGGTGTTGATTCTCCTCACTCCAGGGACGACACTAAAGTGGTAAAGAAGAACAAGGAACTACTACGACATTCATTCTTTACACACACACACGACACTCATGGAGAACCATATCAACAGATTGGGTAGCAATGTGAGTGTTCATGGAGAACCATGTCAACACGTAGGGTAGCAATGTGAATGTTCATGGAGAACCATGTCAAAAGATGGGGTAGCAATGTGAGTGTTCATGGAGAACCATGTCAACAGATGGGGTAGCAATGTGAGTGTTCATGGAGAACCATGTCAACAGGTGGGGTAGCAATGTGAGTGTTCATGGAGAACCATGTCAACAGGTGGGGTAGTAACGTGAGTGTTCATGGAGAACCATGTCAACAGGTGGGGTAGTAATGTGAGTGTTCATGGAGAACCATGTCAACAGGTGGGGTAGCAATGTGAGTGTTCATGGAGAACCATGTCATCACGTGGGGTAGCAATGTGAGTGTTCATGGAGAACCATGTCAACACGTGGGGTAGTAATGTGAGTGTTCATGGAGAACCATGTCAACACGTGGGGTAGCAATGTGAGTGTTCTTGGAGAACCATGTCAACAGGTGGGGTAGCAATGTGAGTGTTCACGAGGGGTAGCAATGTGAGTGTTCATGGAGAACCATGTCAACAAATGGGGTAGCAATGTGAGTGTTCATGGAGAACCATGTCAACAGATGAGGTAGCAATGTGAGTGTTCATGGAGAACCATGTCAACAGATGGGGTAGCAATGTGAGTGTTCATGGAGAACCATGTCAACAGATTGGGTAGCAATGTGAGTGTTCATGGAGAACCATGTCAACACGTGGGGTAGCAATGTGAGTGTTTATGGAGAACCATGTCAACAGATGGGGTAGCAATGTGAGTGTTCATGGAGAACCATGTCAACACGTGGGTAGCAATGTTAGTGTTCATGGAGAACCATGTCAACACGTGGGGTAGCAATGTGAGTGTTCATGGAGAACCATGTCAACACGTGGGGTAGCAATGTGAGTGTTCATGGAGAACCATGTCAACAAATGGGGTAGCAATGTGAGTGTTCATGGAGAACCATTTCAACAGATGGGGTAACAATGTGAGTGTTCATGGAGAACCATGTCAACACATGAGACAGGAATGTGAGTGTTCATGAAGAACCATGTCAACACGTGGGGTAGCAATGTGAGTATTCATGGAGAACCATGTCAACAGGTGGGGTAGCAATGTGAGTGTTCATGGAGAACCATGTCAACACGTGGGTAGCAATGTGAGTGTTCATGGAGAACCATGTCAACACGTGGGATAGCAATGTGAGTGTTCATGGAGAACCATGTCAACATGTGGGGTAGCAATGTGAGTGTTCATGGAGAACCATGTCAACAGGTGGGGTAGCAATGTGAGTGTTCATGGAGAACCATGTCAACACGTGGGGTAGCAATGTGAGTGTTCATGGAGAACCATGTCAACAGATGGGGTAGCAATGTGAGTGTTCATGGAGAACCATGTCAACAGATGGGGTAGCAATGTGAGTGTTCATGGAGAACCATGTCAAGAGATGGGGTAGCAATGTGACTGTTAATGGAGAACCATGTCAACACGTGAGGCAGGAATGTGAGTGTTCATGGAGAACCAAACCATGTCAACACGTGAGGCAGGAATGTGAGTGTTCATGGAGAACCATATCAACAGGTGGGGTAGCAATGTGAGTGTTCATGGAGAACCATGTCAACACGTGAGGCAGGAATGTGAGTGTTCATGGAGAACCATGTCAACACGTGTATCAATGTGAGTTTTCATGGAGAACCATGTCAACAGGTGGGGTAGCAATGTGAGTGTTCATGGAGAACCATGTCAACAAATGGGGTAGCAATGTGAGTGTTCATGGAGAACCATGTCAACACGTGAGGCAGGAATGTGAGTGTTCATGGAGAACCATGTCAACAGATGGGGTAGCAATGTGAGTGTTCATGGAGAACCATGTCAACACGTGGGGTAGCAATTTGAGTGTTCATGGAGAACCATGTCAACACGTGGGGTAGCAATGTGAGTGTTCATGGAGAACCATGTCAAAAGATGGGGTAGCAATGTGAGTGTTCATGGAGAACCATGTCAACAGATGGGGTAGCAATGTGAGTGTTCATGGAGAACCATGTCAACAGGTGGGGTAGCAATGTGAGTGTTCATGGAGAACCATGTCAACAGGTGGGGTAGTAACGTGAGTGTTCATGGAGAACCATGTCAACAGGTTGGGTAGTAATGTGAGTGTTCATGGAAAACCATGTCAACAGGTGGGGTAGCAATGTGAGTGTTCATGGAGAACCATGTCATCACGTGGGGTAGCAATGTGAGTGTTCATGGAGAACCATGTCAACACGTGGGGTAGTAATGTGAGTGTTCATGGAGAACCATGTCAACACGTGGGGTAGCAATGTGAGTGTTCTTGGAGAACCATGTCAACAGGTGGGGTAGCAATGTGAGTGTTCACGAGGGGTAGCAATGTGAGTGTTCATGGAGAACCATGTCAACAAATGGGGTAGCAATGTGAGTGTTCATGGAGAACCATGTCAACAGATGAGGTAGCAATGTGAGTGTTCATGGAGAACCATGTCAACAGATGGGGTAGCAATGTGAGTGTTCATGGAGAACCATGTCAACAGATGGGGTAGCAATGTGAGTGTTCATGGAGAACCATGTCAACACGTGGGGTAGCAATGTGAGTGTTTATGGAGAACCATGTCAACAGATGGGGTAGCAATGTGAGTGTTCATGGAGAACCATGTCAACACGTGGGGTAGCAATGTTAGTGTTCATGGAGAACCATGTCAACACGTGGGGTAGCAATGTGAGTGTTCATGGAGAACCATGTCAACACGTGGGGTAGCAATGTGAGTGTTCATGGAGAACCATGTCAACAAATGGGGTAGCAATGTGAGTGTTCATGGAGAACCATTTCAACAGATGGGGTAACAATGTGAGTGTTCATGGAGAACCATGTCAACACATGAGACAGGAATGTGAGTGTTCATGAAGAACCATGTCAACACGTGGGGTAGCAATGTGAGTATTCATGGAGAACCATGTCAACAGGTGGGGTAGCAATGTGAGTGTTCATGGAGAACCATGTCAACACGTGGGGTAGCAATGTGAGTGTTCATGGAGAACCATGTCAACACGTGGGATAGCAATGTGAGTGTTCATGGAGAACCATGTCAACATGTGGGGTAGCAATGTGAGTGTTCATGGAGAACCATGTCAACAGGTGGGGTAGCAATGTGAGTGTTCATGGAGAACCATGTCAACACGTGGGGTAGCAATGTGAGTGTTCATGGAGAACCATGTCAACAGATGGGGTAGCAATGTGAGTGTTCATGGAGAACCATGTCAACAGATGGGGTAGCAATGTGAGTGTTCATGGAGAACCATGTCAAGAGATGGGGTAGCAATGTGACTGTTAATGGAGAACCATGTCAACACGTGAGGCAGGAATGTGAGTGTTCATGGAGAACCAAACCATGTCAACACGTGAGGCAGGAATGTGAGTGTTCATGGAGAACCATATCAACAGGTGGGGTAGCAATGTGAGTGTTCATGGAGAACCATGTCAACACGTGAGGCAGGAATGTGAGTGTTCATGGAGAACCATGTCAACACGTGTATCAATGTGAGTTTTCATGGAGAACCATGTCAACAGGTGGGGTAGCAATGTGAGTGTTCATGGAGAACCATGTCAACAAATGGGGTAGCAATGTGAGTGTTCATGGAGAACCATGTCAACACGTGAGGCAGGAATGTGAGTGTTCATGGAGAACCATGTCAACAGATGGGGTAGCAATGTGAGTGTTCATGGAGAACCATGTCAACACGTGGGGTAGCAATTTGAGTGTTCATGGAGAACCATGTCAACACGTGGGGTAGCAATGTGAGTGTTCATGGAGAACCATGTCAACACGTGAGGCAGGAGTGTGAGTGTTCATGGAGAACCATGTCAACACGTGGGGTAGCAATGTGAGTGTTCATGGAGAACCATGTCAACAGGTGGGGTAGCAACGTGAGTGTTCATGGAGAACCATGTCAACAGGTGAGGTAGTAATGTGAGTGTTCATGGAGAACCATGTCAACACGTGGGGTAGCAATGTGAGTGTTCATGGAGAACCATGTCAATACGTGGGGTAGCAATGTGAGTGTTCATGGAGAACCATGTCAACACGTGGTGTAGCAATGTGAGTGTTCATAGAGAACCATGTCAACAGGTGAGGCAGGAATGTGAGTGTTCATGGAGAACCATGTCAACACGTGGGGTAGCAATGTGAGTGTTCATGGAGAACCATGTGAACACGTGGGTTAGCAATGTGAGTGTTCATGGAGAACCATGTCAACACGTGGGGTAGCAATGTGAGTGTTCATGGAGAACCATGTCAACAAATGGGGTAGCAATGTGAGTGTTCATGGAGAACCATGTCAACACGTGGGGTAGCAATGTGATTGTTCATGGAGAACCATGTCAACAGGTGGGGTAGCAATGTGAGTGTTCATGGAGAACCATGTCAACAAATGGGGTAGCAATGTGAGTGTTCATGGAGAACCATGTCAACACGTGAGGCAGGAATGTGAGTGTTCATGGAGAACCATGTCAACAGATGGGGTAGCAATGTGAGTGTTCATGGAGAACCATGTCAACACGTGGGGTAGCAATGTGAGTGTTCATGGAGAACCATGTCAACACGTGGGGTAGCAATGTGAGTGTTCATGGAGAACCATGTCAACACGTGAGGCAGGAGTGTGAGTGTTCATGGAGAACCATGTCAACACGTGGGGTAGCAATGTGAGTGTTTATGGAGAACCATGTCAACACGTGGGGTAGTAATGTGAGTGTTCATGGAGAACCATGTCAACACGTGGGGTAGCAATGTGAGTGTTTATGGAGAACCATGTCAACACGTGGGGTAGTAATGTGAGTGTTCATGGAGAACCATGTCAACACGTGGGGTAGCAATGTGAGTGTTCATAGAGAACCATGTCAACACGTGGGGTAGTAATGTGAGTATTTATGGAGAACCATGTCAACACGTGGGGTAGCAATGTGAGTGTTCATGGAGAACCATGTCAACACGTGGGGTAGTAATGTGAGTATTTATGGAGAACCATGTCAACACGTGGGGTAGTAATGTGAGTATTTATGGAGAACCATGTCAACACGTGGGGTAGTAATGTGAGTGTTCATGGAGAACCATGTCAACACGTGGGGTAGCAATGTGAGTGTTCATGGAGAACCATGTCAACACGTGGGGTAGTAATGTGTGTATTTATGGAGAACCATGTCAACACGTGGGGTAGTAATGTGAGTATTTATGGAGAACCATGTCAACACGTGGGGTAGTAATGTGAGTGTTCATGGAGAACCATGTCAACACGTGGGGTAGCAATGTGAGTGTTCATGGAGAACCATGTCAACACGTGGGGTAGCAATGTGAGTGTTCATGGAGAACCATGTCAACACGCGGCTGTTGTGGTCGTTATTATGGCAGGCGCCTTTACTTCCCAAGACATTTTCTGGTACCCATTTTAAACTGTGTGGACCTGGGAGCCCAGATTAATTTTAAAAATTCAAATGCACCACGATACGAATCGAACACATGACCACCGTAACGGTAGGTAAGAGTCTAGTGACTACGCCACCGTTGCTTCCTAGTCTTTTAATGAATAACACTGTATTGTTTGATTTGACCACAGTATTTGATCACAGTGTTCGTTTATAGATCTGAGGCAGAGTAAAGAATTAAGTGAAGAGAAGAAAGATGATTCTCTCACAGACGAGATACATCCCAATACCACTACATAATACTGCTAGATGAGAACACAAATACATAATGAATTTAAAACCAAGAGTTAATCATTATGTATCAAGAAATCACAACAAGTTGATTATCACACTTAAAATGGTTAAACAGATTCAGTGTTTATGCCTTCAGCCTAGAAAATGTATTTTCAGTTTATCCTGTTATGTACTGAAGTATGTCTACAACACGCCTTAGGAGCATATCATGACCACCTGGACGGCAGGTGAGCGTCTACCCATTATGCTACCGCTGCTTCCTAGCCATTTAATAAATGACTTTGGTTATTAATATTTTGGGTTGCAATATTTACCCCCGTGTAGGAATTGTTGTTCTTATGATGTATTACTTAACCCCCCCCCCCCCCCCCCCCCCTCTCTCTCTCTCTCTTTCCTGTTCCATAGTGCTATGCATTGTTAACATAGTTTCCATTGTCATAGGTTCGTGCATTACGGCTTCAGGCGGAAGAGCGCAATTGGGAGGGTACAAGCCTTATCCTGATGTGAGGAAATGCAACCTAAAGAATAAACGTCATGGCAGGGCAGACCAGGCCCTAAGCCTTGGTTGGTACCTGGTCTAGGATAGGAGCTCCGACAGCTGATCCGGCAGCTTCTGCAGCTTGACTTGTTCCAGACTTATTGGTGTCACCTTCCTCTGGAGTAAACTAGACAGGCCGAGAGAGGGGTCATGCTGCACGGGCAACACATGGTCTCTAAATTCAGCCGAGGCTTTGTGTTATGGAGAGAGTTAACCTCATTTTATCGTCTGCCAAGAACCGCAAGGTGCCAGTCAAACGTCAACATTGGGTCGTATATTTCATGAGTGGAATTCTGTCACGCATATATTTCTTATGATGCCGTTATTATGAGACGTCAGTCGTTCAAGACGCAATGGCACTCTTCTGAGCGTAACAATTACCTAGTAAAACAAAACGACCACTGTCATATGAAGAAAGTGCAATTAACTTATATTCCATGAAAATAATGTTGTATATTGTTATGCTTCTGACACTGAGCGCAGATGTCTTTATTTATAGTAAATTGCGCTATTCCAAGTTGTAGCCTCAGCAATATTTTTTATTCCAAAAAATGTTAATTGGATTTGTTATATGACATATTCTTTTTGGAGCTATCAATATGTATGCACGTCTTCATTTCAAGCTTTAATTCCACATCAGTGTTCATTCTCCTGTTATTCTTTTTGTGAGCTTCTGATTTAATGTCATCTTTACTTAGAGCTAAGTGCATTTTATTATTATTATGTTCTCTGCCTTTCATTGCGTGTTTATCGCAATTTCATTGCCATACATTTCTACAGGTGCCTATAACCGTGTAATCAACACTCAACAGCCATCGGTGAGTGCTCAGATTGGCTGTCGCTAAGCGTATCTCTTCTGTTACATCTGCTCTACTACGCATCACAGCATTTTTTAATCTGCTGTCAAAACTGTCAGCTGCCATCTACTGCCTGTAGTACCTTGCAGTGTTGGGCAGAGGGGTCTTGATCCTGAGGAATTAAGGTCGCCTGGCTAGTGCAGTCACTGCAAACCGTGCAGGTTAGGAATTTCTTTGTGCCCCCGACAGAAAAAAAATCCGCACCTTACCAAGGAGTCGAACCCAGGTCTCCCGAACTACAACTGTTGAAAACGAATCAGTTATAAATGTGTGCCGGCGCTGTGGCGAAAGAGTTGCGAACGCAATTCGCATTCCCGCATACCGTGTTCGAAACACAGCTGCGGGCGATTTCGAGCAGAACGCTTCCATATCGTTGTTGATGTTTGAATGATAGCTCGTAGTCACAAATACAACAACTGGCACACGTTCACTGAAGTGGATCACAGCGTGACAAATGAAGTTACAACACAATCGTTACCAGTGTACCCGAGGAGTTTATTTCACAACCCACGGTGGATCAATTCCCTTATCGACCAAGACTGGTCCTCGCTCAATATGTGACACTGCTAGACATCGTACATGCAAGGCAATCTGTCCGCGGGGGTTCCTACTCTCGAATTGCCCTTGGCGTCATGGTCATAAACCATATGTTGCTGTCAACACTCGATTACCATATCCTAAATTGAACCAACTTACATTCGTGTCCAATCTGAATACACACACTTCTAACACTCGGTGCGGGCTGTAAGAGAATATGACCTATCAGCGTCTAATATTCCTTTTACCGGCACAGTGGTATTTCGTGGGACATTCTAGATGACTGTAGAGTCTGGTTTGTTCTTTCATTCCCACTGGAAACTAAGTCGAATACAGTTTCTGTCGGCCACTGATACAGTACAGTAGATCTTCTTAAGCTAACGTGATTCGATGTTGACGGATCAGCTGCCCTTCACCGAATAAACTCCAATTCTAGTCACGGTTTGACCTTCCTGACTTTAATCCCCTCGTTAACTGACCGTCGTTCGCCTTAACGCCCGTGTTACGCCTGTTGTGAGCTGTATTCGGATAGTGTTTATCCTCACTGGTGTTTTAACCCTCTCTGGTCCTGTTAGCTGTTTACATTAACTTTATTGAGGCCAATTTTTGATAATTGCAACCGCATTGCGCTGATTTTCATACAATGGTATGGGTGCCAGTCGTTCGGAAAGCAATTGTAAACTATTGAATGTGAACATGTCAAGAAATCACAAACAGCCAAAATGATGGAGTTGACTGCGACGTCCTCTAAACGACATGCAGCTAACTTAACTATAACTGTGAGCAACTGGTCTGGTTGTCAAAATAGCATTTCTAACGCATTTAGTGCTGCACTCATTTCTGCAGTAAACGTAGGTAAGTTGTTTGTTATATTGAAATGTTACTGTAGGTTAAAGATAAAATGAACAGATAGGCTGTCTTCTTTAAGAACCTTTTGGTTAGACCTGTCCCGTTGAACACCCTTTCCCCCACACTCTCCCCAAGAAATTCAGCCTAAGGACGACTGAAAATTAAATGTGGGAAATAATCTAAACAAACAACAGAAATACTACAAAACTACGGAAGGGAGGTCAGCAAGGCTGAATGAATAATGATGCTCGTTCTTAAACATCTGATGTGCTCATCCGGTGTAGCGGGTTCAACCCTGACACCTGTCAGTTGGACTAAATTGGTAACCTCTCATCTTTGACTTGGGGACGTAAATTACAGTACCTCTAAAGTGGGAGTAAGTTCGCATGATAGGAAATTATTAATTCACGCATACAAATCAGTCCAACGCACAAGAAGAAGTAGCTCGTGTGTGGACCACGTTTGCGTTCAATGCGAGCGAACGACAAAAAATATAACAAGGAGAAAAAAGAAAACAAAAGCTCCAGAATGGTGAGAAGCGATTGGGACATATGGCATTCCAGCTTGACAGATTCTGTGCCATGCAAAATGTAGATTTAGACCAAACGAAAATAGATGGCGGAAAATGGGAAGTAGGGGTTGTTCACAGTTATGGATTAAACGTTGTTAATTTGGTAGCAGACATGTTTTACTCTTAAACGTTAGACACACTTGAAAAGGGCGGCCAGTTATCAAATTATCGACAACACCGGACGTAAACAATGGGAAGTCTCTCTATGTCTCGAGATCGCGTGATTATCGCGTGATTACAACGCTTAATTGTTACGGACGTTTTCGGCCGTTTTTTTCCGTTCAGTAGTACAGACACATTTTGGCCACTGTGCCCTGTAAAGGGTTAAACCGCAATTACAACAACTCGGTGACATATACGCCAATGGCTGTTACGGAAAGTCGCCTAAGACGATTAATCATCCTATAGCACTCTATGTAAATAATGTTATTGCCACTTATT
Organism: Cepaea nemoralis; assembly: GCA_014155875.1. Lineage (NCBI taxonomy): Eukaryota > Metazoa > Mollusca > Gastropoda > Stylommatophora > Helicidae > Cepaea > Cepaea nemoralis. Next base: position 51,580 of record JACEFZ010010558.1, on the reverse strand, counting down.
AATTGTTGTGTGACTATCGGCCTAAGCTACAGTTCGCATTCTATGTGACGCTTTCGCGGCTTTACATAGAGAGACAAACTATGTGGGATAAAATCCTATGCAATGAAATCCACACACGCACACACACACACACACACACACACACACACACCTGTACCTGTGTGTGTTTCTTTCAGTCAAGTTGTTAATCTATGGCAATTCCTAAAGTATTGCGAGTGTGAACTGTGGGTAAATTATGTCCATGTATGTTTATGATAGTTAACATAACTTTATCATTTCTATCAGTGCTGAATAACATGCAAACTGTTTTTGTTATTTGTTTACACGTCACTGAAATCCCTAATTTGTTATCCATTATGAAATTTCCCTTATTTGTTTCTGTAATTTTGTACATTTTGGGATATTTTTCCTGCCTCCACACCCACCCCACCCTAATGGCTATATTATGGGAATTTTGTGATAATGTATACTTAATATCTATGTTATCGGTCACAGTTGGTCATTTTCATGCTTTGTCGACGTGTCTGTGCTTCATAGTTTGTTAAATAAAGTGTTATAATGTTCATAATTCTTTGTGGTAGTTGCTTTACAATTTAGTAATTTAGAACATCAGGCCTTGGGGCAGTATTATTATCACCATCTATTACTTTCTCCACCTTAGCTAAACTAATATGAGTATTTATGACACATATTCTTTATTTCTTTATGTATCTAAGTGACAGTTGCAGGGAGCAACACTTGGATCTTTATCCCAAGGTCATGCTGGTGTATCTGGGAAACGATCAGGCGGATCAATTAGCTGTGTCTGCACCTCTGGGTAGGTTATTGGTACACGAACAGGCAGACTTGATAAGGGCGTTTGTTGATCGTGTGTATACTGTGGAAGAGTAGATACACCACCATTGCCTGGAGAGAATGATGTGGCAGGAAGTGACCAGAGGGTCTGTCCGACACTCAGTTCTGCGAGGAAAGGCCAGACAGACACATAATCAGATTGCAACTGCTACCATTAGCATGCATCTCCGCTAGTCGTTGAAAATGAGGACGAGGCGAAATGTCCCAAGTGATTTGATGTTGATTCTTAGCTCAACTAAACCCAAGTGACAGTTTTTAAGGACTCTTAACTCTTCCACTAATTTCAGCGTTTCCTCGAGTGTTTATTTAATTTAATTTTTTTTCCATATACTTTTTACAGTACATCGCTATCAACACCAGAATTTTACTACTGTTGTTAATGACTTAGCAAGTTTACGTTCAGTAGTTTGCTATTGCTTTCTGAACGACCGGCTGCCATACCAACTCGTTAAAACCCAACGCAAGTATGTATAGCAGCTGTGTTTCGAACGCGGGTAAGCGCGCTTACGAATCACGTCCGTAAGCTCTTTGCCACGGAGACCGGACGAGTGTTATTACAGCACACTTAATGGGAATAATCTGTAACTGTACTTGCCTTCAATGTATCTAAATAGGGTCTTTGAGAAAGCTCTAACAGTGGGATAGTTTGGCTTTAATATATTTTCATTTATGGCCATAATTTATTCCATGCCTCTGTTATGCTGTGTTTTCTTGGATTAAGGGTTTGACAGACCGGTTTGTAATTTTTTTTTCCAGTGCATGATATATCGATGTTTCATTTCCTCTTGGCCCTACATCCTGTGAATTTAGTTTCTATTATACTGCCTATAAGGGCGCGTTGATGTAACAGTTATAACGTTATTTATGGTGACAATGACATCAGCGCGGTCAATCAAGGGTTCCATGACATTTTTCGTCATTCGCTACGGGAAGGGAAAGACTGACCACCTTTGCTTCATATGCAGTCAGGCCTAAAACATGTTGTTGGTCCTAACACTTCACATACCCACATCAGGTTTCTGTACGGGTCTTGTTTGTTTGTGTCTTTGTTTGTTTTACGTCTGTAATGTTGTAGTTTTCTTTCCTTCAGTTTTGAATTTATGTGCATTTATAAATCCACCAAGACAGGAGTACTTGGTCCAAGATTTGTTTGTTTGTTGTTGTTTTTTTTTTGCGGGGAGGGAAGGAGAGGGGGGGGGGGGTTGTTTGGGCAGTCTGTAATCACGTGTTGGGACATAATTAAAGTTAGTTTCCGTTTGGCAGCAATGTGTAATATTTTCTATGAGATATTTGTCTCCATAACTTCAAGATCACCATTTTCCTCATTGCTTAGTAGAACATTTTCCGTTTTCACTTGGAATCTTAATTTAGTTTAATAAAACAGTGGGCTTTTCTCATCCTCCGTTAAGCTTATTATAACCTTCAATTGACGTACTAAATGGTAAATAATTTGCACTGGCGTCATTCATTATTTCCTGTTTCAGGGGTTACCACAGTTAAAACTATTGCCGAGTCACGGTGATATTTGCCGGCACTGTGTCGTGTTACTGATCCATCATTTCACAATATTAAGCCATTTGTTTCAATAAAGTCACACAAGATGACATCTACAGATGACAGATGATTTTCTGCTCAACACCCATTAGGAAAGCATGTATTTATTATTTTTACTTCCGCTGCTTTCCTTGCTATAGAAACATGAATTCATTCCCAAATTACCCGTTGTAAACGGCCCCTTTGTAATCATCTCGTATATTTTATGAATTACAAATGCCACTTCGTTTTCGTTCTTGTTGTGTTTTCTATCATTGTACAAAATTATGGACTCTTGTATATTAATGCTTTGCTCGGGATTACAATTAGTTCTTTTGTATGACAATTATAATTTGTTCATCCTGAAATGTGCCCTTTAGGTCTGACAATAATTTTTTCCACTTCTCCATTTCCGATGTATAGTATTAATTTTCTTGCTGACATTATTTAAAATGTTATTTTTTTTTTTAAATTTGTGAAGTATAATTGCATGTTTGATACCCTAAATTGTTTCATGGGTTATTTGTTAGTTTTAGAATATCTATTATTTTATCATATCGGTCTTTTCTTGATTGCACCTTATCTATTTATATTTCTTCCATTGAAATAGACTTTTTATCCTTTAAATTGAATTAAAATCGAGAAATTGAATATTAATTACTTTAAATAAAAAATACGGCACTGTTTCTCTTACTATGACATCCATGACGGTTAACACATATTTTTATGTTTTGTTATATCGCTTGTATTCCTCGTCTCCATAGCTAGCTAATATTTATTCAACATATTAAGCAAGGTGTTAAACAGAGTTGTGTACTATCGCCGGATGTGTTAAGTTTGCATAGTGAAATAATATGAGATCCATACCTCATACTTGACATGCCAGGAATATCTGTTGAAGGGCATAATATTAGATATAAACAACCTGCGATGTTGACAACACAATTTTTATTGTTGAATATAAAGTACAGTTATTAGAAAGTGTGTGTGTGTGTGTCTGGTTGTGTGTGTGTGTGGTTGTGTGTGTGTGGTTGTGTGGTTGTGTGTGTGTGTCTGTGTCTGTGTCTGTGTCTGTGTGTGTGTGTGTGTGTATTCCAACAGTACGTAAAAATAAAGGCCTAGGTCTGAATAACAGAAAATAAAGGTAATCGTAATTTTGTTCTTCGCATATCCTTTACAGGACATCGCTGTCAACAGCAGCATCTTTCAGCTGTCTGTTGATTTCTTGGCAAGATTACGCTCAGTAGTTTGCCATTGCTTTCTGAGCGGCCGGCTCAATTATGCCGCAAGTCACCAGCGGGGGTCGAACCGCTTCCAGCTCTCGCCCGCTACGAGACTCTACGTGATAAACGGGATTACAGAGAAAGTGTTGTAACCCCTCGGCCAGAGAGACCGGCTAATGGTAATTAGAAGGAGCAAATGTATTCCCAAATTGCAACATCACAATAAATGGAACTATTCGGTATAGGCGAATATATTAATGTATTTGGGAATCATAATAACAGCAGTTGGAAGATGTATTCAGACAGTTGAATATAGAATAGCCACAACATAAGCAAAATTTCACAAAATTAAGATGGTCTATGCAATATCCTTACTATAAAATAAGAGTTTTTAAAAGCTGGATCGAGCCAATTCTGGTGTACAGACGAGAATCGTGGACAGTTAACAGACTAGTACATTAATACAGGA